>VXBI01011258.1:15162-73540 GCA_013397375.1 Toxostoma redivivum
GGGTCGCGGCAGGCCATGTGTCGCCCGGCGGGCAGCGAAGTGCTCGGGGCCGCCTTTGAGCCGGTGCCCGGCGCGGCGATGGCTCTTTCCCCGACGGTCGGTCGGGATGCGGCCGTGCGAAGCGCGGGCGGCCCGCAGCGCTGGCGCTCGGGCGGGCGCCTCCGGCCGTGGCGCCGCTCCCCAGCCCTGCGCCCCTGCCCGCCGGGGCAGCCGCTGGGGTTGCGCTGTGCGGGGCACTGTGCGGTCGCCCTCTCGCCTGCGTCTCACCACACTTTGATGTGCCCTGGGCAGCGTCGGGGCCTCGTCGACTCTGCCGCCCTGCTTCCCTTGCGCAGCGGCCGCCGGCCTTCTGCAGCCTGCCGGCTGCGCCCTGCTCCTGGAAGGATTTTTGGGGGGGGTGGGGGCGATGAGTCCGTGTCCGTATCCGTGCCCTGAGCCAGGCTCCGCCCCTCGCAGCGGGCTGCCGGTAACTGCGGGAATTCACGGAGCACAGTGACCGGTCATACCAAGTTCTTGCGTGGTGCAGTTCAGGCTTTTGCCTTGTGAGACCCCCTTTAAGTGTCTTCGGGCCTCTCATCGCCAGTTCCACAGACGTGTTTTTGGATTTCCTCTTAGAAACCGTCCCACAGCAGGGACCCTCTGAGGAGCTGGTTTTGGACATGTGGTTAGTTAATCCTGAAACTTCGATGTTTTCAGGACTGTGGTCCCAGCATATGGGTTAATGTGCTTGTTTACAGTCAAACATAAGAGCCGCTTCCAAGGCTGTGCTGGAGTTTCCCACATGCTTATATTTAAACGCGTGTCTATGTGGTTTTGTGATCAGGGCCTTAGATGTTTTCCTTAGCTATTCTTTGTGAATGGCAGCCAGAATGAAGTTGTTTATGCATGTATGGAGTTACTAATTAGGAAGTGGTATGGGAGAAGGTCAGAAAACAAGACATCGTTCTTTGGGCCTGGAGGGTGAAGAAATGAGATGTCTAATTAAGTCTTTTCTTAGAATGTATTTTTAGTGGTGCTTATGTCTTGGGCACTTAGTTGGGTAATTTAGCAGAGCATGTGGTATGGGTGTTTATTACTGATAGAAATCTTGCTCTGAAATCAAGGAGGTTTTATGGACAAACTCTTTGAAAGTTGTGATTGACAACATAGTAAAGAATTACAGTGCAGAAAGTTGAGGGAGAAGTTGAATTTTACCTTTGCATTGTATTATATAGTTCAAAAACAGCTTTTGATATGTCCTGAGACCACACAGTACATGGGACAGATTAGTCTCTCCTGGGCCTTCCAAATAAAATATATAGGAGATAAATATTTTTCCAGTATATGTTATTTAGAAATGGAGGTTTTATCTGATGAAGCTCAATTTCAAATTTTTGTTTTAAAATTTCATGGACATTCCTGGTGTAGATGATAACCTTATCTTACAGTCTGATCTCAAAACCTCTCCTAATCTTCTTAAGCTCTTAACAGTCCTATAGACAAATTGACCTAGTATGCTGCTATTGGGAGATAAAAGCTTTTGTATTTTTCATTATTTGGAAAGTCATGGTGAAGAAGAGAACTGTAACCCTTACCATATAATAAATTCATCACAAGCCTAGTGTACGAAGACCTTAGTGGTGGATTACAGAGTACTGGACTTTTTATTCTCCAGAAAGGGGCTTTTTTGTGGTTTGTTCTGAAGTTTTGGTATTCTCTAGCACAGATCCTGTGTTTAAAAGCCCTTAAAAGTCCTGTGTTTAATGATAATTGCAATAGCCAGAATGATTTTGCTCAAAGGAGCTCTTGCAGACACGCAAATTGAAAGGTGGTTTTACAGTATGCTTAAGTCAGTAGCAGTTGAATGCTTGTTGCTAGTCATTGTCTAAAAAATACACAAAACGTTTCCAGATAGAATGATATGTGATTCATCTTCTAATTTTGAAATAGTGTCATAATTTACAGACAAATCCAGGAGATTTCTAGATAGTGCATGAAGAGTGTTTGTTTCTTTGCTTGCTTTTCTCCAAAGGGAAAGATTCTTCAAGAAGGTCTATCTCTTTCAGTCAAATATTTGTCACCAGAGGGAAAAATTATGAACTAAACTCAGGCATCAGGGCTGAATTTGGATTGTTTTCCTAAGCATCCTCTTAGTTACAATTTTGATCCTAATATACTAACTTTTGGTAAAAACCTGTATCGTAATCTAGTCTTCAAATGTTGAGAGGCATTGAAATTGCTGTACTTTACATACAAGGTTAAGAAAATGTTTGCTATACCATTTCTCCCAGCAGAAAAATGTTCAGTGATGATTGGGTCTCTATTGGTGTTGTTTCTTTTGGGTTTTTTTCCAGTATGTGTCAACAGAATGGAAAGTCTCCATTCATGGCTGTCAAATGTGAAAGGATATTGGACTAGAAATGCTGCAGATTCTTTACTTCATTTAGAAAATAGATCCAAATCTTAGAAGGCATTTCACTGTCCATAAAGTATTTTGCCTCCACTGGGATACCTGCATCTCCTGGTGAAAAAGAGTAACTCACCTAGAGGAAATGTTGTCAGCTAGGAAAAGTGTGTCTGTACTGGAAATTCTTAGGGTATTGGGATTTTTTTTGTTTTGTTTGTTTGTTTTGGTCTGTATTGACATTCTCAGGTTTTGTAATATCTGGAAAGATGGCTTTTGAAAGTTGTGCAGTATTTAAGACACGGTGTTATGTCCATAACTGGTGAAAACAGCTTTTCTCTTAAACATCTTTGTTATTCATCAGCTCTTTGGATGTCATCTGATGAACTTTGCTAAGTCTACTTAATATTGCTGTTTCTCCTTCCGTTGCTAAGTCTTTAGTTAGTTTAGTTGTTTTTTAAGATGCACACGAGGTCAAGTCCTGTATTAAGAGGGGCAATGGAAGGTGCTTATTTTGGCAGATAACTGTGCATTTGCTAAGTCTTTCAGTATGGAGAAGCTGCTGATGAAAGGATTAGTGCCAGCTTTCAAGCCTAGTTGATTGTAGAACGTGAGGAGTTGGACTTTTTGTGAAGATTATATGAGGTTTCAGTTAAGGGCAGTAGAGAGCAGAATTGTTAGTGATTCTGCTTAAATCTGTATTGTAGTAGAATTCTATGTTCATATTGACACATATAAACTTTGTGCTTTTAGCAGTTGTGCATAGTTATACCATCTCTGTGTGGTATTTGTGGTTTTGTTCTTGAACTGAAGAGCAGTTAATGTGGCTTTACAGTGAGAGTTATATTTAATTCTGGCATGTCTGGTGATAGACACTAGTTTTTTTATTTATGACATGGTGATGCCTTCACGGCTTTATAACCATATAAAATAAAGTGAGATGGAAAGATAGCTTCTTGGTAGGAACAAGTGAAGCATATTCAGTATGTGGAGACTTTTCAAGAGTTGCAATTGATTTTGATAGATTAAAGAAAAAAATAAACAAAAAAAGCCCACAAAAACCAGAAACTGTAATTGGAGCATCTCCAATTTTAATTTGGTCAAAGTGCAATGTAAAGAAATGGCTTGATGGTACTTCCTGGTAAGAATTACCACAATATTGTAAATCTGTTACTTTGCATGTTTGAACATAATCTGTTTTGGACACAAGATTGCAATTAGCTTTAGCATATCAGAATTATTTATTATAATGTTGGTATGTTAGGTTTGTTGCTTTTGAATTATAAAGGGAGATAGGAGGCTTTGTTTTTTACATAAATTAGTGGTACTTTGAATAGATTATAGTAATTACAGATTTAATATAAACAGACATATAATTAACTTTGGTTTCAAGAAGTTGCTCATAAGAGATATGAGTTGTATATTTATTGGATTTAATTGATGCAAATGTACTTATTTAAGAATTATTTTCAGATAAGTTGCATTCATTTTAAGACATGCTCTTTGACTATTACTTTTATATTTTTATTTCACTTTTACTTTGTAGTATTTAAAGGAACTGGAAATTAAGATTTTATGGCCTGATACTGTTGCCAGCATCAAGGCAGCTCAAGTGGATGCTAGCAAGTGTTAATATACTGTCACCCCCTGCCTCCAACATAAGTATTTAAGGATAGTGTGAGACTGAAACAAATCTATTTTAAAGAAAACATATAAAATAAAATTAATAGACAGTTATTTTGATTGTAGTTCATAGAGTATGAACAACTTGATCCTTGTCTAATCTGGCATATTTTAGATGTAAAATATGCAAAAGCATGGAAACTAAAAATTCAGAATATTCTCTTAAGTACAAATTTCAGTTTAATAATATCAAAAAACTAGAGATATGTCTTTAATTTAGAAATGCATGCTCTGCTTTGCAACATCTGTTTATGAAATAATCTAAATTATCTTTTTGGTCTAAGTCATCAAAATACTGATCTTGAGAAATGTATTTGCCTTGTCACAGAAAGGTTAAAATGAGAAACTGCTTTAAAGAATATTAATAAGCATGATTGAGAGCATCGTAAATTCTTGGAAAAGCTGTGTTCAATTAAAAAATAATGGTGGGGTTCAGAGTTTTTTTCTTTGCCTTTTTATGTTTAGTTTTGCTGCTTATACAGCCCTTTTTCACCCACAAATTATCTTGGCGAAATGAAATCCACATGCAAACAGAATATTTTTGACCAATTTTTTTCCCCCTTGGAAAGATAGGCTTTAAATCTTTTTCAACGAATACCTTTGCAACTTTTTGTTAGTTCTTGCACCTTAAGTATTTTAAATGGTCTCTTCTGGCATCTGCTTCATATTAGAAGTTCAAAAGCAGATCTGTCATCTAATAAGAATTGTCATTGTTAATGTGATACAAGATGTGGATGGGTTAACAGGAAGGTAGGGTACCAGAATAAGAGAGAATATTGCAAATTTTTCAGAACCCTGGTTTGGGTGGAATAGAGTTAATTGTTTTCCTGGCAGGCACTCCAGGCATCAGTCAGTGTGTGATGATTGATGGTATTGTGCATCACTTGTTTCTCTTGGGTTTTATTCCTGGGTCACCCTTTTCAACCCCATCCCCTCATCTCCTGATTCGTTATAATACTATGTAATTAATGTTATTTTAGTATTTTACTTTACTTCAATTACTAAACTGTTCTTATCTCAGTACACAAGTTTTTACCTTTCCTGATTCTTGCTCACATTGCACTGGCAAAGGGGGAGAGTGACGGAGAGCTGCTGTTGGTACTTAGGGTTAAATCATGGCACACTGAGAGCTCCCTTTACTAGAATATTTTAATAAAATAGTGCTGCTTTTCCCCGCCTTTGTTTTACTGGGTTTGTTTGTTTTTGGTTTGTTTTTTAGTGCCTTTTTTTTTTTTCTTAACACCTTCTGGTTCCATTTTTCCAAGCTTATTCTAAACCATTGTTTTCTTATTTGTGTATGTGAAGTAAATGCTTGGTTGTTAGAATTCCTTGCATAAAGATCCTCCATTCTTGATAGGAAAAATACCCTTTGATGACGTAAAATAAAGCTTCCTTCAGGAAGTTGCTTGATGTAATGTAGGGCAAAGAACGCATACTTTACTTAAGGAAAGATGCAGGAAGTTTTTAAAATAGTAAGTCACAGGTATTTTCACAACTGTTTTAAGCAAGCATGATATACAATGTTTTCTGAACTTCTGAAATACACACACATGCTCCAAATGTTCATTCTTAAAACACTCTTCCTTAGATTTTCTCAATGGAGAGCCTGGCATCCCAGCTCTAAGCTCCTGAGCTGCTGTTCCCATTATCCCTGGCACTGTGTTAAGGTTCAGTCGCCGCATCATTCCCCTCATGCAAGCCCTTTACCACCATGATGTATGATAAAGTAACACCTGCTCTCAGTCTCTTGGTGGGAAAGTGTGTCAAGATGTTTCTCTAATGTCTTCTGTAATGACTAAGATTTTGCATACAGACAAATAATCTGTTCTTGAACGTGGGCTGTCGTAATAACCAGCCTTCAATGCAACATTGTCGTGTTTCAAAGCTCACATCTCTAAGCATTTGGGCTTGGTCACCAGCTTCTAGGACAATCCCAAATGGGAAATTAAAATATTAAAGGAAACATGCTCTAGCATTTCAATTACCAAACCCAAACCAACTCCCCCCTAAGCAACAAGAAAAAAGTTCCAGCAAAATAACCTCCTGAAAAACTTAAATAAGTCTTTAAGTGAATTTCTGTTTTTCTGTGTAAGGAACACAACTGTAGCATGAGGGTGTGCAGCCAGTATGAGTAAAGAATATTGCTTAAACTGTTTCTGATGTCCTTTATGAATAGTGGAATTGTGTTTCTTCCTGTAATACTGCCAGTCTCTGCTTCCAAAAAAATGTTATTTGTGCTTGTGCATATTTTATTGGAAGGAGGGTACAAGGAAGGTAGAGATGGTATAAATTTTCTGCCAGCCTGTGAAGGAGTAAAGTATGAATTCTGTGAATCTTATTAAAATACTTCATAATCTGCATCCCTGAAAAAGTCCCTATTAGGAGATCTACCCTTAAATAGTCTAAAGATTGCTAAAAGCCATGCACTGTACTTGTTTGTGTGGCTTCAGGTTGTGTAAGAGCCCGAGGAATGGCTATTAAACCACAAAGTATGGCTAGGAACATTAGCTGTGTATATAGAACAGTTGGGTCTGTCGGAGAGTACTTGGAACAGCTTCTGTGCTGTTTGACTGAACCTGCACCATGGAACAACAACATACAGTTTGAAAACATTTGCTGCCTGTTTTTTCAGCACAGCTGAAAATTATCTCCTCTTTATCTTTTGCTGCTTGGCACCTAAAGTATATCAGGTTCCAGAGTGAAAATATTAGAGATTTGTGTTTACTTTCTGCTTGGGTTCTTGCTCTGTGAAGTTTTGGCACATGGATACTTCTGCTTTTATTAAGAGCTTGTGCAGGTGTGTGTGGGATCCCTAATTACAAATCAACATTTTAAAGCGATTTTTTGAATTTCCATTAAAAATCTGTTCATCTGCTTTTTTTCAGCGTGTACAGGCTTTCTGTATATATCTTTTCCATGGCATCACTTTTTTCCTGTAAGTTGAAATGGCCCAAAGCCAAGCAGAGTAAGCAGTAGTTTTTGGAAAGAATTATCATGCAGATTTAGTAGTAGGATATTGAGTCTTTTGGCACAGACACCCTGTGAGTCTGTAATCATGGTTTGTGTGTGGTTTTGAGCAAGTTTATATAAAGTGTTTATGATATGATCTGAAAATTGCTTTTTCAGCTTATTTTGGAGGTTGGGTACAGGTTAGACTTCTGAGCTGCTTCAGAAATGCGTTTTGATTTTTGGAGGCTTGAGTGAAAACTTTTAGCCACCAGTGTGACAAGTGTCTTCAAACTTAAGAAATATGTGATTATGCTTGTGAAGATCAGCAAACTAAGGTACATACTGCAGGGACATAGTTCAAGAAAGTGAGAATCAAGATGTATTTGATGTTATTTGTCGTAAGGGCCTTTTGAGTTGGACTGAAAAAGTGAATGAGATAGAAAAATATTACTTTCTTTATTAAAACTTAATTTAATTTTTAAAACACTGTCAGTCTCTTGTGCCCACAGGGTATTGAATCTGCTTTTATGCAATACCCCAAAATACTACTAATGAAAAAGTTTGGAGGAAACACTGAGGAAAAAATAACTTAAAGGATTTGTTGCATTTTGGCAGCTTTTTATTTGATGATGCATTCTGAACATGAAGGAATAGGAAAAAGCTATTAAAGTGGTAAATATGGTAAAAAATTATTCAGTAGTGACTAGGATTGTGTCACCTTACAAACCTGGAAAAAACCCAATTATGGAACAACATATCTCTTTCATGGAATAGAGATCCTCACCTATCTCACTGATTACATTATGTGGTGAGGACCAGTCAGTATGTTGGGGTGCAGGTGTGCTATTCCAAGGGACCTTGGCAGCCTGGAGAATTTGGGACCTTGTGGCATCCAATAAAGGCTGAGGCTTGTGCTGGGACAGAAGAGCTATGTGCCATGAGGGTGTTGAATGCCTGGGTAGCAGCTCCTGACCTAGTGGAGCTCGCTTCCTCAAGGACAGCAAGCTTATGTAGAGGCTGGAGCATGAGACCTGTGAGGAGAGGAGAGGAGAGGTAGAGGACACTAGGACTGCCCAGCATGGCTGAAGGGATTGCCCAGGGGAGATCCCAAGTGAGAGATGCCAATGACCTCTGTCCTTCTCTTATGGCAGATGAAGAAAAGATAGTGCCAGACTTTTTTATGCTGGTAAGGTGAGTCACTGGTAATAGGGCTCGGGCTGAAACACCTGAATATGTGACACATATTTTTAGGAAGAGTATTTGTTCATGCTGAAGCAGAGAACTGTGGACATTACAACTTTGGAAAGATTCAGAACTTCACCAGACAAGGCACTGCTCAAAATTGGCCTGATTTGAGCAGAGGGATTGAATTATCAGATGTCCACCAGACTCTTGCAGCCTGAAAAAACTTTCTATTACTGTGATATGAGAATATACTGTTTAGCCTGGGGATGCCTGCTTCAGGCATTGCAAATAGAGAAGGATCAGCAATTTGGGACTGGTTTAGTTGCATACGGTCAGAAGTGATGTGAGAACTCAGTTTGCTTTGGCATACAAGTGTCACCTTAGTCCGTGAGACTGCTTTTTTTTCAACCTTGATTTTTTCACATGCTTCTTCCCCACACACCCAAAAATACCTTTTGTGATGGGTATTTAATGTATAAATGTTTCTAGGTATCTAAGTATCAATAGCTCTTTGTATTTAAAGCAGAGCTACATTTCTGCCTTTCAACCCTTCTTCCTAACTTACTTGCTGGTTCATGTACAGTCTGTTTTCATCTGACAAAGTACGCACTTCAGATTTTATTTTTCAATCCTAGAAGTATAGAGGATGCTGGGTCCTGTCTTTCCTGTCATACTTGGTATACAGTTTCAAAAAGTGCCAGATAAATTAATTGAGAGATGTGTTCAGCAATCAGAGGAATTTTTTTCCAAGCTTGGACGGTATGTAAAAAATATAAAAATATATTCACGGGATGTATTCTTATCCTTTTTTGTTAGTCTTTACCAAACCAGTGTTTCTAATATGACTTTCCTAGTGTATACATTTTCTACAGTATTTTTAAGGGAGAATGGTATAAACAAGAATTCAGTCAATAATAAAAGATGAACAAAGCAAAAAGTAGGAAAAGAGTGAAAAACTGTGATATATGACTTCCTCAGGCTGCCTTCCCATGTAAAAGTGAAATTTGCATTCTTAAGTAAAGCTGTCATACTTGTTTGCTTAGTCCTGTTTCTCTGTAAATAGCTTCAAACTTGAGAGAGGCTTTTTAGTTTTTTAAGAAGACTTCTAGTAAATCACTTCTTAAGTATCAGATAAATTAGTCTGCTCTCTCAAGCAAACAGCTTGAAGGGATCTGATGCTGTTTTGTCTGACTTATTGATCTGTGGACACAGGTAGTTATTGGACAGCTAGTCAGTGTTTTGCTTCCAAACAGCTGCAGTATACAGTCTCTCTGACAAGGACACAGGAAATAAAGGAGGATCCTGAAGGCTAGGGAAACCAAAGGAATTGCAGGGAATGGGAATTGTAGGGATTTGGAGGCAAACTGTGTTATTGTGGGAGAAAACATAAAAATACATAACAAAATTCCATGAATGCAGATTTTCATTGATTCTGATGTTCATGTAACAACTGTTTTATTTTGAGGATCATTCTTAAAACATCTGTGCCATTAAAGTTAATTTTCAAAGCAAGTGAGTTGCCCATATTATTATGGACTTGTTTACTATGAATTAACTGAAGCATCTCTTGTTTATGGGCTGCGTGGAGGCTCTTTGGCAGGGTGGGTAGTGAAGCCAAATGAGGATGCCAGAGTGTTCTGGAGTTACTGAGTCTTCAGCTAGGTTGGGGCAAAAGTTTTAAGCCATTTTAAACCAAGAGTAGTGCCATTTGTAGCACCTTTGTGTTTCTCCATTTTCTTCTGCTTTAGCCCATTGGTTTGGGTTTTTTGTCGGTGTTTTTTTTTTTTTTGTTTTGTTTGTTTGTTTGTTTGGTTTGGTGTTTTTGTTTGTTTGGGTTTTTTTGTTTTATTTTGGTTTTTTGGTTTTTTTGGGGTTTTTTTTTGGTCTCAAGTGGCAAGAGAGATAAAGAAGTAGTCTAATAGTTTGGATTAAAAAGCAAGACATAGAAGATCATCTACCAGTGTACAATGCTGTAAGAAGTTGTTTTCAAGGCAGTATATCTAGTTATGGCCTTTTATATCTCTATGGATTTGCAAAATAAGGTTGATTGTCCAGAAAAGAGATACCTGAATGATTGCCACCTGGAGTGATTTTAATTTTGATCTTTTAAAGATCTTAAACTTACACAGTTTGAAGAAGAAATGTTGTCTAAGGTTCACTGCATCTCTTTAAGAGGAAGGTCTAGCATAACCATGAAAGATCTTATGATGTCTGTAGAGAGCAGTAAGTGAGAATACTTTAATACTGCTTAGTACAGTTGGTATGACTGTTGTTGAATATCTGTATACTGACATGCTTTGATATTTATTATGCAGTATCTTTGGAGTTTGTGCTTAGGGATTGCCTATGCTAGAAAGTTATGCTATGCTAACTCAATCAGTATATCCAAAGGGACAAGGATGGTATTCTCAGACATAAAAGTGACTTTGAAATGCTCGTTCTGGGAGAGTTTGTGCTATTTTGAGAAACAGGGTAACTCATCAATATGACCATTTTGGTCTGATAACTCCATTGTTCTTGGATTGTAGACAGTACTTCTGGAGAATTGTGGCTTACAAATGCACTTGTGTATTCTCTTATGTAGATCACCAGCTCATAGATGCTTGAAATTTCAAGCTCCTGACAGCTATGTGTGGTACTGAAAAGAAATTTTCAGCCATGTTGGCACCTATGCAGTGCCTTTTTGGAGTGTGGGTGTCAGCTGCCTCTTCCTTGCAGTCAGTCCATGTGATGAATTTAAGAGGTGATTTCCTATAAAACATTTGTGTTTTAAGCCTTTACCTTGCTTTGCCTAACTCTTGCTGTCTTGGATTTACTGCTCCTCATGTTTAAAAATTGTGTGTTCCCCTCAGCTCATTTGAGAAGTCATGCTGGAACCTTTTGGATTGTTCTTATGTCTGTCCAGGCATTTTCCTTGCTTTTGCTACTTCCCAGGCCAATTAAGGTTGCCCTTTTCAAGGCTATTGCTGGAGGAATAAATTTCAAAGTGCAGTAAAAACCTTTGGTGGACTCAATTTCACCTCTTGCAGATTATTATGTTCAGCATTCTTGTGACCACTGAAGCTTTTTATGTTAACATGGGACCAGTGACATCAAAAGGGGACAGCTATCACAAAGTCTTATGGGAGGGGAAACCAGGACATATGGTTACCTGTTCTCCAGGGCTGCCCAGAGTGCTCAAAGGAAAATAGCAGGCTGAGGGTGAAGAATCATGTCCTGGGAGACACATTTCTGGGACATGAAAGTGATTCTCAGCACTAGTAAACAAAATGCTGTCTTGCTTCAACTGCTTGGATTTCTTGAGAGGATTTTGTATGAATTGCAAAACTGGGCTCAGAACTTCCTTTTCATGGTGTTACCAAGAAAGACTTCTGCACATGAAGCAAGCTGCTATTGTTATGCATGTATTACTTATGAAGGAAGGGGAAGTGGACTTTGGTTGTTGTGTATATTAAAAAGAAATGTGGGAGTCTGATCTCTGCTAAAGTCTGAACTTGTTGAGTCTTGCTTTGGCTACAGCATATTTTGTTTTGGAAAAACTTGGGCAGTGAGAGCTGAAACTCTAAATTTACTCACCCAAGCATTGCAGATGTTACTTTCCAGAAAGTACTGTGAAACAGAGCAGATGGAGGCAGGTTTTGAGGAGCAGATTTGCTCTATTGCCTTCGGAAGTGTAGACATAATTCTCAGCATCAACCACAAATAGTCATGCTTCAACTTTGCAAATCAAGTACCGTGAAGACAGAATTAATGTCTGATCTACTGGTCTGTCTTGATTTCATTCTTTATGCCTATGTTTAACAAGTCATGTGTTATTGTACTCTGAAATCTGTATTTGTAAAGAGAAGGGCAAGAGACATTCTTCCAGAAGTCCAGTGGCTGATCTCCATTATTCTAGAGAGGCTGTTAGAAATCGTTGTTTAGCTTTACAGATATCACAGAAGCTGTTGAAATTGAAAACAGTAGTGTGCTGAAACAAAAAATTGCTATATCTCAAGTCACTAGGTTGTTTGTTATTCATTCTAAGTCTCCTTTACATAGACATTTCTGTTGACTATTCTGTATTTTTCCACTGGCTGTTACTCCTGTTAACATCCTGGTGATCTTAAAGAAGGCTTGAGAGTTCAAAACCGGTGATGAGATGACTGATGTAAAATCCAGTGTGATAAGTTCTAACCCTTTTTCTTTTGACATGCATACTTTGGGTTTGTTTGCTTGTAGAGACAAACAGCATATGCATGTGGGAATGCTCACAGACAGACACACAAACTTAGATACCTCTGGTATCTTAGATATCTCTGGTATCTGGTATATGACCAGTCATCTTTATATCTCTTAAAAGACATATTTGGCAGTGGCCACAGTCCTCTACTTCTAATTGCCTCAGTGCATTATGTAAGGTATTAAAAAAAGGTTTGCTGAAACTGGCTCTATGGTTTCCTAGAATTATGGTATTGAATGCATAGTAAACTTACAGGGTTACAGAGTTTTTTTTTTGTGAAACTTGTCTACAGTGTGCAGTGGTATAGCTAATGATTTGCTGTTGGGACTACATGACCAATCTACTTTGAAACTTCTCTTCCAGTTCTATATGCTACTTACTGAGATCTTGTCTTCAGCTGAAATATGCTTAAAATATGCTTTAATATGCTTTAAATATGTGTTTATACTTTTTGTGTAAATATGGGACTTCTGTGTTCTGGACTGGATAGAGGTATGCCTTCATTAAGAGCAAAAGTGGTAGTTTGTTCAGTTGTATGAAAATACTGATGATAACAATCCCCATCAAAAGAAGTTAGTCTCTTAAAATGACCATATAGCCCGGATATAACTGCAGTAACTTGTCCTCTTTCTCAAAGTTTTCATGTCAAAGGAGTATTAAAGGCTGCTAAGCTGCTAGACAAACAACTGAAAACTGCTGAGCTATGTGGATATGTCATAGGTATTGGCTGACGTGCATCTGTGTTGCTGCTTTTGCTTTCAGATGTTACCATGAGTATCAATTGGAGCACAAGGAGCTATGGTAGTAGGAGTGTTTGGGAGAGCTGGGTCTTGTTTACTTGAGAAAGGTAAGAGTGTGATGGGGTTGTGGGAATTCCTGATGGAACAAAGTGAGAATGGGTGATAACTAGCCAGGCAAGATCACACAGCAATGAGATACTTTACCTTATTGAGTCAAAGAGGATATCACAAGCTGAGAATTGGCAACTACAGAGAAGGAAATACTAAATCTGCTATTGCCTCTGTAGCATGTTACCGAATTAGGAGACATGAAGCAAATTCCAGAGTATCGTTCATTTGTGCAGAACATATAAAATGAGACAATATGGAAACTAAAGTAAAATTCAGTGGAGAAAGGAGATTATGTTGTGATGAGATAACTTTGGCAGAACATAAGGTACCCACCAAAGCCACTCTAATCACTCACCTTCCTCATCCGGACAGTGAAGAAAAAGTATGTTAGAAGGTTCAGCAAGTATGGTCACAGGCCAACCAGACACAGTTTGGAGAAATTAATTTAATTAATTGCCAATGAAAAGTCAGAGAAGGATAATGAGAAATAAAAACAAGCCTTAAAACATCCTTCCTCCACCCCTCCCTTCTTGCCAGGTTCAAATTCAGCTCCAGACTTATCTTCCTGTTCTTTCTGAGTGGCTCAGGAAAAGGGAGGCTGTGGTCAGTTTATCCCACTTGTCTCTGCTGCTCCTCCCTTCTCATGTTCTTTCCCTGCTGCAGCATGAAGTCCCTCCCAACTTCTCTAGCATGAGTCCTTCCCAAGGGCTGCAGTTCTTCATGAACTGCCCTAGTATGTCTTCCAGCATGGTTACAGCCTCCTTCAGGCACCTGTTCAGGTGTGGAGTCCTCCATGGGCTGCAGGTGATCTCTGCTGCACCATAGACCTCAGTGGGCTGCAGGAGGATAAGCCTGCCTCATCACAGTCTTCAGTACAGGCTGCAGAAGAATTTCTGCTCCAGTGCCTGGAGCATCTTCTCTCCGACCTTTTTCACTGACCTTGAGGTCTGCTTCACAGCTGTTGTGCAGCAGTTTTTCCCTTTCTTAAATATGTTCTCTTAGAGACGTAATCACTGCCACAGATGGGCTTGGCCTTGGCCAGTGGTGGTTCTATTTTGGAGCTGGCTGCATTGGCTCTTGCACAGAGATGAAGCTTCCGACATCATCTGACAGAGGTTATCCTGTAGCCAGCCACCAAAACCTTGCCACACAAGATGCTGTGAAAAAAATCTCTAATTGTCCACCTAAGTAAGTGGGCACAGTATAGACAAACATTGCCTGTATGTACGTGTTATCTGACCTTTGGCTACACAAGGATTTTGATGTCTTGATTTTGTCACAGCTCCAAGACAGTTGCTTGAAGAAGGAGGCACAACTTCTTTCCATAAGGTGTTCTGGAGCAAGAGGAGTTTTATGACGAACTGGTAATGCAGGGAAATAGAGTGAATTCAGCATGTTGTATTTTTTGGGTTTTCATTGCTTATGACTTAAACAGTTTGCGGCCTAGAAAAGTTTTACACCTGAAAAGGGTAATATAATTGACCCTAAAGGCAGGTTTTTCTGGATTTCAAATCCCATAGCTTGCATTTAAAATTGAAAATGGACTGCATTGCAGCCATTACATTGAGAAAATAAGTGTAAATATAGAGAGGGATCTAGTTAAAGGTTATGAATCCTACTAGATTACTCACTTGTCAGAAATAAAGATGCTCTTTGTACTTGTAAGTTTGCTGTTGGGGAGAGGTCTGGAATTATTAAAAAAATAAAATAATGAAATTCCAGTTGAAATGCTAAACCACAAGCTTTTGATGTAGATAGAGATTTGTGTATCATGTCTTTTGCTTAGTTTTTCAGGGATTTCAGGTATTCAACTTCACCTTGGAGGCTTTCAGAAAATTGTTGGGGTTTTGTGGTGGTGGTTTTTTTTGGTTTTTTGTGTTGGTTCCCTTCGCCTCCCCCCCATCAGAGAGAAAGCAACTGCAGAACTAACAAAGATGCAGAAATAATCCAGCTGTATAAATGGAATCGAAGCAGTAGTGTTCAGACTAATCTGTGATTCTCAGTAAAATCTACCTATGACTGACCTGCTGCTTTGCCGTTTGGTGGAAATTTCTGCACATCTTCTGTTGTCTTAGTAAATCTGGTACCTAGATTTTTGAGTGCGTTTCTGCAACGATCTTTTAGGTGGATTATATCTATCTAATACCCATCTTCTGGTAAAAGGTCAGTGGCTGTGATGCTCAGAATAAACTTCAAAAGACAGTCACATCCATCACAAGAACAGAGGGAGCTTTGATAACGTATTTTCATATAAGGACAGAGGTCAGCAAGGTTGCTGACAGGAATAGAGAGTAATAAGCCTTACTCAGTGGTGAAACCATGTTTCTGGAAGAGTGCATGGGTTTATGAGTAAGGAGAAAAGGGAAATAACTTCTGTCCTCATGCTTGTTAAGGAAGTGCTCCTCTCTGAGTAGCACTTGGTTTGCATACCAAGGAAAAACTGGTATTTATAAACATCAGTTGGTGTTGCTGCAGATGACCCATCTTGTATTTTGTACTGTGGTGGAAATGTGCCCATTTCTAGCCTGTCCAAAGTGATCAAAGACATCTGGATTGTTTGAAAGGATCTGTTTTTCACTGGAATGAGTGGGCGTGAGGCCTTTTCATGACCTCTAAGGTAGATTGTCCCTCTCTGAAGCTTTCACCTTGTGATGTGCATTCTCTTTAAAGAACACCACCTGAATCCATTGCTAGAAGTGTTTCAGTGTTTCTTTATATTGAATGTGATACCGTGGACCTTTGGGACAAAACAGAGGAATAAGGTGAAATCAATACATGCTGCAAGAGCTGGTTTGGTTTGTGTTAGTTTTTTGAGTGTTAGGCTGGCATTGATTGCTTAAGGGAGATAAGGGCAGCTTTGGTCTTTTCAGAAGTCATAAAGCATTTGGCTTGTGCATGTGTTTTCTCTAATTCATGCTATGAAGCTCTGAATCAGGCATCTACCCTTTTATTAGCTGTGTAGAAATAGGAATATCCCAAGGAATATCCCAAAACTGTGTTTCTATGGTAATAACTTCATGTATTCTTAAGCTGCAGCTGGGAATAGGAGAAGTAGCTGCACATTATTACCTGGCTCTGACCACTGTGCTCCTAAAATGGATGAATGCACTGCTGTACTGTAATTTAACACTAGCAGTAGGTATTACCTGGGGTAAAGCATTTGTCCATGTTCACTGGGTGTCCTTACAGATACATGTGTCAGTATGTAGGAAATCTGGAAGTGTTTCCGTTCTTGGTAGTGCTGATGTAATGTGGGATCAAGAAAAGAAAGCAAAGAGATTGCAACCAATTTTTTTCTGCATGTGTAGCAATTTCCAGGTGGTATTTGTTTCCTCCTTTTGTCATCCATTGTACCTATTGCAATCCATTTTGATAGTTTTTAGAGGGCTATTAGAATATGCACAGGAAACACAAATAAGTGCTTTGTAAAAGTAAATAAATAGTGATAGCACTGGTTTTTCTTTTATACTTTTGGCTCTTTAAAAAATTTCCTATGTGGAAATAGTGATAGAGATAGAAGGTCCATATACTTGGAACTTGAGAGGAAGAGAAAAAGAAAGTAAATTTATTTTTTCTATTGTATACAGCTCTACAGTAGTGTAAAGTGAATGAAAAATTTCACACACAAAATGGCCTCAACGTGCAGATATTTCTTTGAACTTTACCTTAATTTATGTGATTCAGATTGTTCGTGAATCAAAGAGAATTAGCTTATGCACTCTGTAACTGCAATTTTGAGTAATCCTCACAATCAGGAGACTGAAGCTAGAGACCTCTCACTTTGAGGTACTGATCCTTCCTGCCTGACCCCAAATTATATTGCAGATAATAAGCTTGCAGGCTGGTTAATGCCAGCCTCAGCTGAATGTGATTTTTACCTGACTGCTGTATGGTTTGCTCACATAGCCCCAGTACTTTCCTCCTGTACAGTACTTACACAGGGTTGGTGCTTTTTGTTTAGCACTTGATATGCGCAAGCAAATATGATGTAAACCATGTACAAGGCATATAATGAATATTAGACAGCTTTTCTTTCGTATCAAGTGAAAAGCAGAAAACCTGAATTGCCCTTATCACCCAGAAGCACGTTATCATTTCACAGAAATGTATTAACCCTGTCATACGGAACTAAGCTTTTGACTGCACTTCCTCCCCCAGATGAACTGTTCATTAAAAAACATTTTAGCATCACAGTTATTTTCAACTTACTCATTCTCATAAGCATTTTAATATGGTTGACATTTTTGGAGAGAAACAATTTCCTGTAAGAACTTAGTGAGTTTCCCATCATAAGATGTTGCTTTTGTTATGAAAATAGTGTAGACACATTGGCAGTTAGAAATGTCTAGAAATGCAGAGCATAGCTTAGTCATTTGATTCTAGGAGAAATAACATTAAATTAAATGGTTTATTGAGACAAATTACTGATACTTAAATTATATCAGCTGAATTGTGCTTTTCTCTCTCAAAGTGGCTCTTGAAAGAAGATCTGGCCCTAGGTCTATTAGGAGCACTAAGCAAGGCTTTCAGTCTTTCTTAGAGATTGTATTGAGAGGACTTACTTTAGCTGCTGCTCTTTGCTGGACTCTCTTGAAAGGATATTTTGAAGATGTTATAACATCCCACTATTAGACAGGTTGAGCTTGTGTCTGGCAGGAGTTCTCTCCAGTTCCATTTTCCCCACTGTTTAGTCTTGGCCACACATGCTCTTGTTTATTTCCCTGATATTCAAATCCTCATTCCTAATAATATTTCCCTGTGTTTCAGCTTGTCTTACCATCCATTGCTTCTAGGTGTCTTGGGGAAGAAGAGAAACAAAATAGTAATTTCCTCCAGAAATTCTTTCTTTTCTTTTGACTTCTGTAGCCCTAATATTATCTGCTATTCTTCACTCTGATTTCAGTTTCCAGATATCTCAGCCCAGAAGGTTCTGTCATGTGCTAAGTACTGAGCAATCTAAAGAAATTCAGCCTTTCCTCGGTGCTTGTATACTGCTAGAGATTGACAGCTGATGCTTGGTTATGTTCCAGGAAAATCATAGGCTTGGTATTGGACTTCTGAACCAGGAAACAAGATGCTTTTTTCTTCATGGTGCAGAATCCTTTTGCTTCTGTTGCTGTTGTGCTTGGAGAGGCTGTATTTTGCAAACTGCAGCAAATAGATGGTGCAAAAAAGGAAAATAGTAATCAAGCAAACTACTTTCAGAGTGTGGAGAAAGTGTCACATAGATTTTATCTGATCAGGGGTCAGGAATGTTCTTTTGCCCTGTTCAGGCACTTACCCATCTGATAAAACTGAAAAACCACTTGTCCCCACTAACCACACAATGTCTATTAAGGGATTTCTCTCCTGAAAAGGACTGCTGTCAGTCGTGCCCTGTTCTGTCTGGCAGCTTTACTGATACCATACCAGAGTACTGAAGAATGTTCCAAAACCTGGAGCCTGTCTACAGCTGGACTTAGAAATTTGGAGGAATGTTTGTAGAAGGTGAACAATGGCTTTTGGAGCAAATTGTTCTTGTTTTGTCAGATACCAGCTAGTCCTAAGTCGGTATCTGACAAATAAGAGCAGATTTTACCCGTCCTGTCATGTTACCAAGCTTCAAGAAGTCCTGGTCAGAGGACTTCCAGAGGGAGAAGTTATACCAGGCATATTGTGTTCAGTGGGCTGGACTTCTTTTCATGCACAGCAAGTGTTCTTTATCAACGTTCTTTTTGGCATTATTGTACTCACTCAAGCAATTTAAAAACTGAAGAGTCCAGGTCTGTATGCTGTCTTCTTGTTTTCCCCCACACTATCTATTTAATCAATGTTCTGACTAATTACAGGTTCTTAAGAACACATTTATCACTGGAAAACCCTGAGGTATTTTTCAGTCTTGTTCTGTAGCCTTTTTCTGACTATTCTCAATGCAAAACTTCTGATAAAATTAACAGATAAACAAATAAAATGTTTCCACTTAATGGGAGAAGGCAAAGGGAAGTTTTTGGTCCACAAGTGTAGCTGGGATGATCTTTCTCCTTGCGTGGACTCTTTTGTAGTTACTGGCACTGAATTTCATCAGTCACTTTATTTGCTCCTCACTTGCTATTGTTAAACACTGTCATAATTCTGCTGTATATTTTTCTCCCGTTTGACCCCAGGTCATGCTTGTTGCTGATTTTAATAGACTAGAAAATGAGGATTGCTTTGAAACTGATTGATTTGAAACTTCAAAGGCCTTGTCCATTAATTGCAGAACCGTGTTAGACAGATGAGGATAAACACTCCTTAGCTGAACAATTCTGCCCACGCTTAATCAAACATATTTGCCTGTCTGTGGAACTGGCTGGATCATGTCTTCCACATTTACTTTACTGGCAGTGTGCTGCTCTGCTTGGTCCTGAATATAGCATGTCCTGAGGATATTCTGGAAATGTGGAGGCTGTGCCCTGGCAATGGGAGCAAAGGTTGCACAGAGTAACTCCCTCTGACTTCAATCATGATTTTGTCTTCTTGCTTCTCCTTTCATCTCCTTGAAGGTATTTTTTGGCCCTCTCCCTGCTTTTACTTACAAAGTTACTTAAATGATTTTTCCTCTTTAGAAGGATAAGTAACTGGGTCAACAGCCTTGATTTTTAATTGCTATGAGTAATTAGGAAGGTTTTATAGTAACCCATCACTGCTTCTTCAAGATGACTTAGCAAATCTCCTGATCTCTCCTTCCCCTGCTTTCTGGGAATGCATTCAGTCTACATTCCACTGCTGGGATTGCTTTTTTTCCATGCCATTCCTAAGAGATATCTTAATAGAAAATCTTGCTGTTAAGCCAGAGTGTACAAAACTGTAATTGCACTAGAGTGGGATGGAATTTGGAGGATCTTGCAAAACCCCCACAAATCTAGTGGTTTTCTTTGAGGAGTGCTTCCAGCTGTTTGCAGTATTCCAATTTGAGATTGTGTTTTTGCACCTGCTTCAGAAGTCTAGATTCAGTCTGCTAGCTAAATCAACTTGATGCTTCCTTGAAATTAGCTATACCAAAAAAGTATGTCTCATGTCTTCTTTGTTTGTGTTCCAATCAGAGAATAAAAGGCAGGTGGTAATTACACTTCAGGGTAAATAACTATAAATAACTGTAAATTTTTTAAGTAAGATTTGAGCAATGAGGAAAAATCTCCTGAATGTAACTGACTACTAGTAGTATTACTACTACTATCAGTTAGTTACTAGTAGTTAGTAATACTGCTAACTGGTAGTAGTACACCTGGGACAGTCTCCCTGTTCTTAGGACTTTGTTTTTCGGAGGCAAAGTGTACTATGTTCTGACAATGTTCTTGTAAATATATTGACTTCTCATTGAGGTAGTGTCACTAAAGAAGGATGGACTGAGCTTGTAAGGAGTTTTGCAGTAGTGGAAGTGCTGGAGGCAGTATTCATATATTCATATCTCAACTGCATCTGCAGTTAAGCTGGTGGGAAAAGGCAAAAGGATTCACCCTGGGGAGTTGCTGTACTTAATGTGGCAGCCATGTCCTTCATGTTTTCCAAAGAAGCTTTGGCTGGAGTTCTAAACTTTCTGATATATAACATCTTGCTGTCTAACTTAAGAAATGAGTGAATATTTGAGTCTTCTGATGGATGAGGAAGCTGAAGCGTTCTCTCTGGATAGCATTAACACTCCAATTAAAAAGAAGTCTTTGGTGACATGTACATTATCATTAGCATGCTAGTTGGTGTAGATTATTGGCTAGATGTTTAACTTCATGTCATCAGTCACGTATTATTTGGCAATATGTCTCAGGTACAAAGGATGATGAGTGAAATAAATTTTTTAAAACTGCTGCAGTGAGAGAAATGGATATTTTGATATTTCTGTACAATGGTAGAACAGATCTAGTCATAATAGCAAAGAATTGTTGCACTTTTGGGGTTAAGAGAGAAAGAAAATGAACAGTTAAAGTAATTATGTGTGGTACTGAACCATATGTGCTTAAAGGATGAGCTTCCAGAAAACTTGTATCCTATGGTTTAATTTCTGCTATGGCCATGAAAACATAGGGTAACTTTCCTGTTTCTCCATTCTGAATTAGAACAGACGGTTGAATGATCACAGTTCAGCTCCTCAGTATTCAGACAGTTACCTGAAGTTTTTCCACTGCTGTTTTTCTCCTGAAAGCAACATGGGCAGCTTCTTGTCCCTGTAAAGTCTTAAATTTTAAAGCATCTTCTGTAAGTTAGGAAATGGCAAGTTTAAATATTCTGATGTGTGATTATCTCAAGAATTATTATTATATTTGTTATGTAATATTATTGATCAATATACTTCTATGATCTTTGTTTCATGTGAGATACACGTAGTGCTTTTTCCAGTTCCTCCTGTGTGAAAACTCCTTCTGGGTAATTTCTTTTAGAAGTTTTGCAAAATTGCCTTCCTTAACTTACATTATGCCCTTGATCTTTTGCTTTCTCTTTCAGTTTGTCTTCAGAGATACTCTTTCCTGTCTGATCACTGACTTTCATACTGTTACGTAAACCTATGGCTTCATGTTTTTAGGCTTAAGTGTAGTGTCCTTTTGTTACCTCTTCTCTAAGTTAAAGCACACTGGCCTGTTTATGATCTCTTCATGTCCTGATCATTCTTGTTCCATGCCACTGCTGTCTGCCAGGTTTGAACTTAACCTGGTGTATATGCCTTTGATTCTTGCTGCTCTGCATCTGCCTCCTTGACACGTTCAGCTCTCTTGTAATCTTCACACCTGTGACTGAAAGCTGGTGAAGAAGTGTATTCATGTGGAACTGAAATATGCTCTAAGTGTGTTGGTGCTACCAGCGTACTCTCTCCTAACCTTTTAAACCTTGCTCTGACATCCCCTTTGTAGCCTCCTAGTGAATGTGGTAAGCTGTTACTCTCAGCTAACCTAGTTTTAGGTAGCAGACTTTGTCTAGCATGGGTATGCTGCACTGAACACTAAGCAAATAACCTGTTACAAAAATAAGTACTCATCCCACTACCTTGATAATTAGCTTCATTAACTGTACAGTTTTTTCATGTAGGGAATTATTCAGAAAGCATATTAGTTCTGGAAAGATTGTACAGTTGTTTTCTCTGCGTTTCTTCATTTCTGTAGCAAATATCATCTTCTGGAGGGTATAAAGACTGTCCTAACTTTAAGCAAAATTCACAATTTACTTAAAACATCTCTGAATTATTTTCTCATTTTGCCTAGGAAAACATAGTGAAGGCCAGGTCTCTGTCATCTATGTGACCTCACAACAAAGTTTTGACAGTCTGAACTAGCAATCAGTATGTGCAATAAATAGCACTCGACTCCCTTATTTGAGCACTGCTGAAACTTAATCTTTTGTCTTTTCTCAGCACATGATATCTTCAGGTTTTCTCTCTGAAGTTAATTAGACTTTCAAGCTCACCAAAACCAAAATCTTTGATGCAAGAGTCTACCAATATATGTAGTTGGTTTACGGAAGAGAAGCATTTCTGTTCAAAAAACTTAATTTGCTTATTTCCAGTAGTTAGTCCTTAGTTTTGATCACTGTATAGTATTACAGCTTTTTCAGACGAGAGCACAGATAGTGAAGAGTGTTGTAATGTATTTCCTTAATACAAATAAATTGTGCCATGGGCTTTATCGCTCTGCTGGAAGAGCATTTGGATAAGTATGTCAATTCTGTGTTTATAATGATTACATCTTTGGCATTACATTCAGTTTGTTCTGTAGTCAGTTATGTATGGTCCTCTACTTGGGAACTGTGCTGCTGTTACTTAAACTTCACAGAAAAGAGCAATCTGATAAAAGAGTGCATTTTGTGGGAGGCTTTTAAAAGGTTTCCAGGTTCTAATGAACAATTGTTGTTCAAAGGCTTGTAGCCCTTCCTGTTTCTTGTCACATACAAGCCAGAATGAATTGATTGTGCATTGTTAAAGTTGTGGATTTAGAACTTTAACTCAGTGAGTTTCTTCCAAATTATGCCTTTTTTAGGAGGAAAAAAGAGTTAGGGCATAATAATTTTTGGTTCTTGCATTGAACTCTTCTAAGTTAGCTTTTAAATGGAGTGTATTTTCTAAATTCATGGCTTTTGATTGTCTGAATGTATGTAGTTGGGGAGCTAACTGTTCTTTTACTGTGTTTTTCTTTACCTCTGGTGTACTAACTCCTACTTAGGATAAAAATGCCTTTTTATATTTTGATGTTGCAACTGAGAAGGTTGCAAATGCACATTGGAAAAAAAAAAACTTGATGGATTTTCTTCCTTGTTCTCCAAACAGGCAGACAGCAGTATGATTTTATAATTTCATTTTCTTTGGCCTCAGTATATTCTCACCCTAAATCAAGTGGACAACATATTATGTTCTTATGGAGAAGTGGCCAAAACAGCTGAAATGTAAGGGAAAAAGTAGTAGCTGTATTCCCTTCTAGTGTAACAGCTCTGGTTGTGGGATTGAGGATTAGAGGCAGTGAGCACAAACTGAAACACAGGAGCTTCCTTCTGAACATCAGGAAACGGGGAGAGGGACTGTACTTTGGCACAAGTTGCCCGGGGAGATCTTGGAGCCTCCCGTGTTAGAGAAACTCATCTGGACATTGTGCTGAGCAACCTGCTCTGGGTAGTCCAGCTTGAGCAAGGAGGTTGGACAGGATGACCTCCTCCCCTGGTCCCTTCCATTTCCAACTTCAACTATTCTATGATTCTGTGATTCTTTGTCTTTTTCACAGCAGACTTGTTTCCATAGTAATCTGCAATGATAGCAGATTATTTCTTCCACATTAAAAAAGCTGTCAACGTTTTTCTCTGAAGCATGAAATGGGAAGATCCTACCGCCAAAAAAATCTTTCTTCCAGAAGTGCTTTCTTCTCTAATACTTGGAAGTTACTTTTAAGGCATTTTGAGTAAAAACATTTTACCAGAAATTGATGCATACTAACTTCTGAAGGTAAAAATCAAGTATTTGTTAATTTTCAGCTGTGGGCTGTAGTTGAAAGTCAGTTTAGGTAGAGGATCCCAACTTCTGTTTTGGAGAAGGCATTTTCCCAAAGTAAGCTCTTTGGAGGAGAGGGATGCCTGAAGCAAGTATTTGTGCTAAAACACAAATATATCTTAGAATACAAATGCTATCTTAGAAATATATTTGCAAATTTAAACTTTAATTTTTTTCAGAATGTCAATCGTTGCTTTAATTTTGAATTTAAATAAGAATTGACAGCTTTTCAGAGAGTGGAAATATAGTTTTCTGACTGTCTCTTGTTACATATCAGATGAATTTTATGAAGGAAGATGAGAAGTATTCTTTGACTGAATGGCTTTGATTTGAATTTGTCATCCTGTTCATAACTTTTCATGTTGCTGAGTAGCGTAACTCCTTGAAAGCTTTGTCAGTAAGCAAGTACAGTCTGACTTGTAACCCATGGGGAAAATGCCCACTTTATGAAGAGAAGTGACTCAAGGTTTCCTACAGTGAAAGTGAAAACTCTCTGGGACAACAGCAACAGCAGCTCTCCAGAATTTAGCTGGCTCAAAAAAACCCTCCCCAAAACCCAAACAAACCAACCAAAATAAACAAACAAAAATGAAACAACAAAAGCACAAACAAATGAACAACAAACAAACAAAACCAAAACAAACCAGCTGGCTTTGTTACAGAAACACCTTGTTTTGTTGTGATAGTCTTTTTGAAGGCAAGGTCATATGCTTGTTTTCCCATTGAGACAACAAGGTCGTAAAGCTCTTTAGTTTTATGTGTGGACAAAAGCAGATTTTAGGAAAGAAGAAAAAAAGAAGTTATTTAAAAAATGAGGAATTTCTGATGACTCTATAAAGTGAAAATCCATATTCTGCCTCTGGATCGCCAAGTAGATGAGGTGGTCCAACCAAGGCACACTTCCGCATGTATCAGCAGTAAAAATTGCTGATAATTGAAATTCTGTTCCTATATTCTTTAATTAAGTGCTGAGGTAGTACTTTCCTTTGCAAGAACTTTCTCTCTTGAATATGAAAGAAGAACTGCCTGAAAAAAAGCTCATGTCATTCCAGAGTAATGTAAAAGACAAAAAGATCTGTTGGGCGACTTTTACAAACTGCCACTTCTCCACATAGCTTTTGTTGAAAAGCTATTCATGTATATGAATTTTAGGCTTTAGCAGCAAAACTGATTGGGGGAGAATGGGGTGGGCTGGCAGTCTGTGAGGCAGTTTGCCATCTGGAGGTGGTGTGAGCAGTCTGTTCACCAGGGCTTTCACACAGAAACAAACTCTGGACATTTTTTCAGAGGACACTGGCAAAAGAACAGCTAGACAAAAGTGAATCTCTTCAGAAAAATTACCCACCTCACACCTTGCAACAGCTACATAGTTTCCAGCCATAGAGATCATAACAAATTCATCCTGGGCTAGCAAAGATGGTGTTACTGAATAAGGAGAACACTTTTTGTGTGCTGTGGAAATCCAGTGATTGGTTCTGATCTGGCTGTTTGTGGATTGCTGTCAAAAAAATTCAGCTGAATGTCGTGTGTTTGGTAACTGGCCATTGCAGCTACTTTGACTCTGAAAGTTGTTCAGAAAACATGAGAGAGCAGGGGATTTTTGTGTGTGTATGGTTGTTGGACTTTTGCTTCTTTGCTCCAACTTTCTGATATTGTCTAACCTATGTAATTAAGTGTTGGTGAGGGTGGAATTTATCTTAGAAGTAATCTCTAAAGCATTTTATTCTTTCTAGAATCCAAATGTTCGTGTTTTGCAACAGCTTTTTGAAGGTTTGTATCAAGCTGCTCACATCCTACAGTGGAAATTGAGCAGAGTGAAATGGTTCATAGTTCTGTTGTACTGCATTTTCTGTCTGTATTTTCTTAGAGCTCTTTAACAACATGCCTCCGAAGTCCTGCATCAACAGTTAAGGAATATTAGTTGTTTTTTGGATAAACTGGAGCTCCAGCTAAGAGCAGTGACAAGGGCTTGACTAAGCTTGCTTTAGATTGCTCCCTGCATTTTTCCTGATGATGGGCATGTCACATACATGGTTCTTTGATTTGCCAGTAGCAGTTTATGTTTCTAATGGTCAGTGTCCTCCTTTGCATGGTAGATTCACTGACAGATTTATCAGGCTGTGGAATTGCCAGCAGCCCTGTACGTTTGTACACCACAGCTGCTGTGCAGTGACTGACTACTGCCATGGAATAGCAGCTTTTAGTGCTGTGTATGTCTCTTTATATTTAAAGGTATTTAAAGTTATTTGTACAGCTTTTTATTGCTCTTTACCTACACAGTCTCCACTTCTTTCAGTGCAAGAGTCTGTGCATTTTATTAGAAAATGTTAGTCTAATATCTGAGACACTTATGAAATGTTAGTGAATGTGAAAAACACCAGTATGGGTTGCATTACTGTAGAGGTGCTTCTGATACTGATCTGTGTCAGGAAAAAAACCTTTTTTAATGCTCTAAATTTTTGTCAAGGTGAAAGGGACTCTCCAAACAGCCTAGGGCCCGCCAGTTTGGCGTTAAGACACAAGCACAGAAATTCTTGTTTCCCCAAAGGTCAAACGGAATTCACTGAAACATCGTCAAAACCAAATGATCCAAATGATTTTGACTAATTGGCAGATTCCAATTTAAATGATGCTGAGTTTTTCCTAGTCTGCTCTACTTCTAACCCTCAAATGATGCTTCATTTCTTGTCCGTAACGCCTTTCTGCTTTCCATCAGCCCAAACAGCTCACTTCAGTAACTGACTTATATTGTCCTTCAAATAACATGTGGGGCTTTCTTTTTATGTCAGGTGCACTGTTTTGTAACTCTTAAAACCTTTACATTTTTTGTTGAAGTCCTTCTCTCCCTGTCTCTCTCTCCCCCTCTTCGCCCTGCCTTTCTTCAGATTACTGTTTTCTACTTGGCAGAAAACAGTAAAAATGTTTTTAATTGTCGGTCAAGTCTTAGCTTCAGTCTCCTGAAGCTGGTAACTATCCCATGGGTTTATATCTAAGTTTGAGTACTGGAATAGTGTAAGTTCGTGTATTATTCTTATTGATTAGAAGTCTTGGTTTTTATTATCAGTTTGCCCTGTGAGGAAAAAACACATTTAAAAGAAAGATCCATGAAAGTTTGAAGAAGCTGAGCTCAATCATGTCTTTTTCAAAATTGTTTAAAAGTTAAGTATGCTTGACAGTTGTACCTATGTAAATCAAGACCATTGATTTTCCTTTGGAGACTGTGCAAACCAAAAACTAGAAGAGATTGAGTGCATGTTAATTGTACCAGTCTTAGCTTGTACAGGGAGTTCTCACTCATTACAGGGCAGTTAAGTAAGCAACCTACCTGGGATTGTAGACCTGTTGATAAGCTCTGGTACTTCACTAAACAATTTAAAATATTCCCAAAGTGCTCCATAAAGCAACTTGTGTTACTTTAAGCCTACATTCTAGATGTGTGCAGTGCAGGAGGGGATTAAATAACAGCCCTGCTGTCCAGTGCTGTGGGTGAATTCCTTCATTTGCAATGTCTGCTGGCCAAAAGCAAGCATTCACTCTTTTAAATGCAGATGGTAAAACTAAAGCAGAGCAAGATAATATTAAAGGTCTCTATGACATGACAAGAGAAGATACAAACCCCGCAATATCAACAAACATGGAATCTGTGAAATAGTCAGAGGAACACGCTTAGAAGTTATGAGGCTGTATTGAGAAGTCTTCGTAGCAAAAATTTTTTACTATTATTTATGTATTACAAGTTTATTTATATGATCAGACAAGTCTCATAAAACATTTACAGCCTTCCTTTCACCTTGGCTGGAGAATGAGTACATTCTCTCCCTGTAATATGGATCTTTAATTAGTAAAGAAAGGAAACAGAACAGCACAGTAGTCCCTATTTTGAAAGAAGTAGACTACATTGTTCCAAGTGGGATAAAGTCTCTCTGGGTACATCAAGTAGGAGGTTTCACCAACCTGATTGTCTTCTGTGATGAAATGACAAGATCTGTGAATGATGGGAGAATAGAGGCTGTCATCTGCCTTGATACTTAGCAAGGCTTTTGCTGTGGTCTCGCATGGCATCCTTGCATCCAAGTTGGGATGGTAAAGTCTGGATGGATGAAAAACTACTAGATGAGGGTAACAAAGATGGTGAAGGTCCTTCAAGGAAGCTGGATGAAGAATGGCTGAGGTAGCTTGGTCTGTTCAGACTGAAGAAAAGAAGACTGAGGGGAGACCTCATTGCAGTTACAACTTCTCATGAGGGGAAGAGGATGGGCAGGCACTGATAATCTCTCTTTAGTGACCTGTGATAGAACCCAAGGAAACGGCCTGAATATGTGTCAGGGGAGGTTTAGGTTGGATATTAGGAGAAATTTCTTCACCTGGAGGGTGGTTGGGCACTGGAACAGGTTCCCCCAGGAAGTGGTCATAGCACCAAGCCTGAGGGAGTTGAAGAAGCATTTGGACAATGCTCTTGGGCTTGTGGAGTGATTCTTGGATGTGCCCTGTGCAGGGCCAGGAGTTGGACTCAATCATCCTGATTCGAATCTTGCCAAATCAGCATATTCTGTGATTCTTTGATCTGTGTGTGAAAAACTGGTTAGATGTTTGAGCTTGGAAAGTCGTAGTTATTGGGTAATACTACTGGCTTCCAGATAATAATATCATGGGTGTCTGTCCTGAAATCTATTCAATGTCTTCACATCTCCTTGTTCAGCTGTTGATCACACACATCATTAAAATCTGTGAATGACTTCAGTCTGGGTTTGTAGTTTATACACTTGAAGTAAGGGCTGCCATCCAGAACAATCTAGACAGACTACGAGAGTGGACCAACAGGCATTAAGTAATTGAACAGAGACATAGGCAGCAGGACATGCTGTTCCCCTCAGACAGAAGCTGACTGGCTAGGGAGCTGCTCTGCTGAAAAGCTCCTAGAGATCCTGGGTGACATTGACCACACATGAACGAAGTGTGCTCTGCAGCCGATGAAAGCCAGCAGCATCATGGGCTGTATTAACAGGAGCATAACAAGGAAATCAGACCATGATTCCTCTTTACTTGTTACTTGTTAAATTGCATCTGGAATACTGCATCCACTTTTGATGCCCCAGTATGAAAAAAAAAGATGCAGAAATGGACTGAGCTCAGTAGAGAACTATGAAGCACCACAGAATCTGTGGTGCTTGCACTCCGAGGAGAGGCTCAGGGACTGAGGCTTGTTTGGCATGGGGAAAAGACAACTGTAGAGCAGGGATATGTAGTAATAGTCTGCCTACATCTATAAAGAAGTTGCCTAAAATACCCATACAGACTCTGTACTTGGATATACAGCAGGAGAATGAGAGAGTGATCGTGAATTCAATCAGATAGGATTTTGAATACCATAAAGTATTTTTATTAATAGCTTTTCACGCTATTTTTGAATGATGTTATTTTTATTAATGACATTTCATACAGCATTGTCCTTAAAGGGGTGTGGCAAGCTCTAAAATACCACATTTGCTTGGGATAGTGTAGCTTTGGGATAGTACAGCTTTTTCTGGAGCAGATAGCTTCCTTAGTTAGCCAAAAGTAAGCTCTGTCATTGTACACAGATCAGAAGAGTCTTGATGTTCAAAGGCATGTTTTGAGATTGTCTAGTCCAACCTCTCTGCTGAAGCAGGGTCATTTAGAACAGGTTGGCCAGGACAGTGTCTTGAGACTGATTTTAGGATAGATGCTACTGTGAACTTTGGTGTGAGACAGGACTCCTCTGTGACAGCAAAACTCATGTGGAGAAAAACTACTTAAGAGTCAAGTAGTCCAAATAAGTTCATTCAGTGTTATGAAAAAAACCCAACAAAACCGTACACCAAAAAAGGCCAAAAAACCAAAAAAACCAAAACCACAAACAAACAAAAAAAAACAACAAAAAAAGCCCCCCAAAGCAAACAACCAAAAATACCCCAGAACAAAACACAAACAAAAACCCCCAAATCAACCAAATAACACCTGTTCCTTAGTACGTATGTCACTTCTTCATGAGAAGAGCCTGAGAAAGGGCAGCTTTTTTTTTCCCAAATTGCACTCCTGTTAACTATATTGTTTTACTCTTTCCAGTTTGTTTTTGAGCATGTGTATCCTTTGTTGTGGTATATAGACATAATGCGACATTGCTTCTATGACCTTTACAAGTTGCATTTATTTGCACTATTTCTATGAACTAACTGTGAACAGCTATGTGTAACATTTAAAATGGACAAGTTTAGAAAGCACTTGGGAGAGTTTGGTGTGTTTTTCCTAATTTGTTGACTTTAAATATGTGATGACAATTGATGTATGGAGTCTTATTTTTAAATACTTTAATCTAGTTCCTCAGATCTTTTCTGGTGATCTCTTTGTGTGTTTCTTTCATGTATCATTTAAGCAAGGAGAATGATGTTTTTCTGCTTATATGTACAGTTACAAACCCACTCAGCAGCTGGTGTAGATACCCAATAAAACCTAATAGTGTTTTTCACTAATTTTTCTCTAATTCCATAGCAAATTTGGCCTAATTTTTTTTTAATTGAATGTTCTGTTTTGAGGTATGATCAGTGAGTTTTAATAACTGAAACGCATTTAACTGTTGAAAAGACAGGGAATCAAACTTCCTTGCTGTTTCTCTACCTACAGAGCTAGTAAAATGTTAAGCTTTGTGCTTAACTCAGACAAAAGGCACCCTGACCCTAGTGTACAGATCTCATTGACATTTTCTAGGTTTGAAAAGGGAATTATAAAGTACTGCAGTGTGCTTGAGTGCTGCCTGAGTTGTGTGTCAAGTGTGGGTGTCACTGCAGGCCCATTTACTGATGTTATCAGCCTACCACAGGTGCCTGCTAGCAGAGAGGCTGCAGTTCGTGTACACAGCAGGGAGCATTGTGAGGGCTGTGAACCCTTAGACCTTTCAAGGGCAATTGCAGGAGGACATTTTTCACCCAAGGAGACTAAATAAAGGTGGCATAAAACTCTAACTGGAGGCTATGTATATACTTACTTGAAGGCTGCTGGGATGAGAAAAGAGAGTTTGAATTAGGTTATTCCTGATGTAGCATGACAGAATTGTAAAATGGCTTGAGTTAGAAGGGATCTTAAGATCATGTAGTTCCAACCCTACTGTAAGCAGACACAACTTGTGCTAGACCAGGTTTCTCAGAGCTCCATCCAGCTTGGCCTTGAACAGGGATGGGGTATCCACAACTTTTCTGTGCAAACTGTGCCTCGTCATCCTCATAGTGAAGAATTCTTCAATTCTTCCTGATATCTCATCTAAACCTGCCGCCTTCCAATTTCAAGGTGTTGTCCCTTGTTCTGTCATTATGTGCCTTTGTCTCTTTCCATGTGTCTTGAAGACTCCTTTCAGGTGCTGGAAGACTGCAAACAGGTCACCCCTAAGCCTTCTCTTTTCCTGGCTGAACAATCACAATTCTCTAAGCCTTTCAGAAAGAAGTGTGACTGTTTTGTTCTGGTTGTAGAAGGTAGAAGAATTATGGTGTGATTTAGTTATGGTGCTGCATTCACTTACTTAGTTTTATCTATTTCATGTCTTAACATGGGAAGGAATTTCCAGAACTGAATCCTCAAGAGAGTATCTTAGAAATAAAAGCTGGTAACAAAATTACTGTTATAGACGTTTCTTTAGGCTCCTGTCACATGCTAGATGGTCTTTTAGAGTAGTACTGAGACACAAAACTACTGAAAAGTGCCAGTGTAGCTTTCTTGGGGGTTTCTACATCTGAACATAATCTGACTGTCCTTTGTTTGTCTGTGTACTGCATTCAGCTGTGTTTCTGTCCTGGCTTTTTAGCTATGTCCTCATGATTCCTTGCTTACTTGGGAGCTGAGCTGTACTCTCTGTGTGTGTAGCTTTTAGTGTTGCTGTTCCTGCTGAGTAGAACACTGCTAAGCTATACAGTGAAGATGGCTTTGGATTGTCTTTGGCTAAGGGAAACTTGGAAGAAGTGGAAACCTTGAGAAACAGTTCTGAATGCTGGCGGCATTCAGATTGTGAAATTCCTGGCTAAACCAAATACCTAATCTAAAAATAGCCAAGCACTATCCATAGTGTTGTCCTTGAATGTTGCAGATACTGGTTTCAGTCACCATATTAGCTAATTTTTCCAAATAATTTGGAAATACAGTTTAGCTTCCTTTTAGAATGGTTTTTACTAGCTAGAAATTGGGTTGATTGTTATGAGTCCCAGTAAAATGTTCTACTCAGGTTGTGATTTTATAGCTGTGCATTAAATATTAGAATTAGAAATCATATCAAGGGTCAGCATGTCCTGCATGCAACAATATTTGTGTGTGTGTGATTTCCTGACATACAGTTAATCACTGAAAAATGTAGTAGTCAAGGCCTAACAGAAGTTCTGTACATTTTCTGGGAAAGACCTTTCTATTTTTACTGGTATATAATTCTATCATTTCTTTTCTATTTGGTTTAACATGTGGAATGCCTGGGAGTATTGTCATTTTAAGGTTTGAATGTTAGCTGAGTTTCATTCAGTTTTTCTGAGTAAGCCAGGATGGTAAGAATGGTTCATTGTACCTAGTCCGCTGAAGCTGCGATACCCCAAGGTTTAGTTGGACATCCAATTTCTTACTTTGATTAATACATCTATGCTGGATCTACTGTACTTCTAATTTATTTCTTTGGTGCTATGTATGATAATATGAGGGCCTTCATCTTGGGCCTCCTTTCTTCCCTTTAAAATGATGAAAGGGTTATTTGCACTTGGTTTAAGGCATAAGAACTAAGAAAGTTTAGTAGTCTGATGAAGATACTTATTTTTGAAATTTTGCTTATGAAAAGCAAGTGTGGATGTGGTTTTCTTACATCCCAATTATTTCTTAAAGCTAAAAACAAAACTATGTAATAGACTGAATCTCATTTAGTTCTCCTGCTACAAAATAACATCATCTATAAAATCATATTATATTTCAGAGATCCATTTTCTGGCCATTTTTCATCAGCATCTACTTCATGTTAAGACCACCATTGATTACACTATCTTTTCAATTTCTCTTGAGTCATGGGCTCACCCTGAAATTTACTCCCTATTCTTTAGGATCCATTCAGGGACAGAGCAAATTAGAGGAATTTTTTTATAGAAGAAGAGGAGCCCATTTCAGTACTGAAATTCCCAATGTTTCATAAACTATCCAAATGCACACACCTTAAAACAAGTTTTCACACTACCAACAAGTGAGAAAATGTATGTGCAAAATACATAAAATTCAAGACGCATGTCAGCAAAGTGCTGAAACAAAATATTTGCTCCTGCAGCTTGTGCAGTGCCTTAACTCAAAATCCTCCTGCCTCTCTATCAGTTCCCAATCACCCCCCCTTTACTGATGAAATACCTCTCTACAGCGTTGTGCTGGTTGTCCTGACTTTGAGGTTGGTTTTCTGAAGTCCCCAGTCTGAAGGTCAGTGTGCACTGGAACTTGTCCACCTGAACCCATTAGCTTGAAGTGGCCAGTCAGTCTGGGCAGGGCACCCTGTCTGTCCCACTTGGATTACCAAAAACTTGTTCCAGTTGCAGGCTCCTTCCCCAGCTCACACAGCCAGGCGAGGTATTTCTACCTCTTATCCTGGTTTGTGCAAGGAGGGAGCATGATAGCCCACAAAGGCTGGCTCCCCAGTCACCAAAACTTTACACCTTTTGTGTATTTTAACAGACAAAGCATCAGCATCCATTGCTTACAGATCACATGACTTTCATTAATTAGTACTCAGCCCCCTGTTTGCATGGTAGTTAGTCTGCAGGTGCAGTTCTTCCCTCTCTCTAACTCTGGGTCTGTTTGGAGTAGGTGGTCACTGGCTTGGTGATCCACTGCTGGAATTTCCTCCAGTTACTGCTCAGTCCTGACCTTACTCCTGGTGACTCATCCAAACAGCTCATTCATGTTGGGAGTGTCTTCCCTTTTCCTTAAAACAAGCACTAGCCATGCATATAATGTTCACAATGCTTAATCATAACTGTCTAGCTATATCTGCTGATTGACAATAAAAAAATCTGTGAAGTTGGCTTCAGATCTTGAGGGGCTTGATACAAGATGTGCATATGCTTTTGTCTGGATTCTGGGATCTGCAGCTGGCCTCCATCGTGTGAAGCAGTGCGAGGGTATGTGCAGATGAGGTGGGTGAACTATAGTTACTGTGAGGTTACTGTGGTAAGGTTATGGGTTACTGTGAGGAAATAAAACATGCTTGAGGCTCTGTATTCTCGGTCTGGGGATGCTGGGAAGCAAACAGTCCCAGCCTACTGTAACAACAATGTAAGATGTGCTCCTGACTCTGCATACTTGATCAGGGGAGGTGAGCTAACCTGGGTTACCACAGCATGGTTTTCTCATGCCCTACATAGGGTTACAGGGCTTTCTTGCTAGCTCTTGAGTATACCAGGAGATCCCTTTACATGTCACAGTTACTAGAAAAATCGTCTTTGCGTGCTTCCTTGTCTCATGAAGTCTGTGTGAGAGAGTCAGAATACCAAACTTTACTTTTACTATATAATCTCTGCAATTTTTCTGGTCTTTATTGTTTCTTCCCCTCTCATATTTACATTTAAGCTTTGAACAGTGGGGGCAAAAAAACCCCAACAAACAAAGGAAAAATAAGCAACCATGTGCTCACAATATTTTTGAGAAGAGGTGGTTGTTTTCATTCATTTTAAATTTTTCCTTTCTCAAAGTGCCTCAAGAGGCCTTAGTAGGAGGAGGGAAGAGACTTTAGAAAGCTTATTGTACCACAGATTCTGTTACATGAGCATGGATTTTCAGTAAGTAATTTTAAGCTAGTATGCTACACGAGCAGAACAATATAGAGGTAGAATGAGAGAGGATCTGTGTGAAGCTGCAAATTGCTCAAAAGCATTTAGTAGATATTTCTGGACAATAATATTGTAATGAGGGAGCAGTTAGCATTTGCAGAATGCAAGCCTCTTCTGCCTGAGGGGTGATCTGTGTCAGAACACAAGGAGTGCTGTAATGTCATGCTTTGAAGCTTGGGAGGATGCTGATGCTGCATCTCAGTTACAGCTGAGTTTTTCAGAGCTACCTACAGCTGCCCGAGATAGTGACTTTCAGGAACACCTGCAAATATCCCTCCTTTTGAAAAAGAAACTCCTTTCTTTCTGTTTAAGAAGGTGTGTTGGGGTTTGTATGTTGGTGGATTTCAGTAGCAAAGATTGGCTTGCAATAATACTGACAGTTTGGCAATTAAAAGAGCAATTTCTTTCCTAAAAAATTGTGACTTATGTGAGCTTCCAGTGGAGGTTTTTCCATTGTTCTTACTGTAAAAATTGTGGTGAACTTGTTTCTCTATAACTAGTTCTTCTGGAAATTTGTCTTATTTATTTCATTGTTGCTTTATCTGTTTGCTTAAAAAAGGTGTTCAGAGTGAATGTAAGCTTTAGGATCTGGATTAATGCTTCCATAGCTAGCTCTTAAGTGGAGGTTTCTAGCTAGAAGTGTGTGCTTTTGACTCCTGTTCATCCACCTCTCTTATCCCCCCATATGTTTTTTGTTTAATTGCTTTCAGCTGCGGTACTGATATGCATGAGATTCCATATTAACTTCAGCCTGTTCACTGCTTATAGCATGAGGGCTATAGGGGTAAATGCTGACTGTTCACAGTCATCTTTTGTATGTTCTGAAAAATGCTCAGAGAATTCACTTGTTTCGTTATTTCCTCAGGGATCAAGGTGAATCCGACCATTCTGCAGTTCTCCAATGACCTTTTAGCCTTCTCCCCCAGACTGGAACATTTGCTTTTTCCCAGTCATTAGGGGCCTCCCCAGTCTCCATGATTTTTACATGACTTTAGATATGAGAGAGAGGGGCTTGTCATGTCATTGCCCATCTCTCAGTACCATTGGGTTCAGCAGGTCTCATCCCGTCATCCCGTGGATTTGTATGGAGCAGGTTCTGTTAAACAATTTCTGACTAAATCCTCATCAACTGATGGCCATTCTTTGAACCTCCTTGAACCCTGTCTATAAGAACAGGGGTACTTTGCACATAAAAAACAAAGGCAAAGAAGACAGTGTGTACCTCTCACTTATCTGTTCCTGAGTACACTAAATCACCTACTCCATTCAGTAACTATCCCATGTTTTCAGAGGTCAGACTTTTACTGTTCATGGAGCAGTAAAAACACTTTGTGTTATCCTTCTGAAGCTTGTAGGTCTTACAGCTGAGGTTTGCCTTTCCTGATGCCATTCCTGCATGCCCAGGCAATGTATCTAAATTCTTCCTTTGTAGGCTTACCTTGGTTTCACCTCTTATATGTTGCCTTTTAGCTATGGAGGTCCATCATGAGTTCTTTGGCTGGGCTGGTCTTCTGATATGTGTACTTGATTTCCTGAGTATTGGGCTGGACGGTTCCTGTGCTTGGAGAATGTCCTCTGACCTACTTGCTTTCTTGTGATCCTTTACCTATCATTACAGCTTTCATTTGGATCATACCTACCAATCACCAGATTTGCTTTCCAAAAATCCCAGATATGCTGTACTGTACTGCTCACCTTCCTCTCTGCCCCCAGGGTTTAGAATTCCCCTATGTCGTGGTCATTACTACTGAGGCTGCCAGTGATTTTTGTATCCTTAATTGGTGCATCTCAGCTAGCGAATTGCAGATGTACTTAGCTGTACACAAGCCCAGGTTAGCCTATCCAGTACCTATATTAAGGAGATACTCTTTAGAGAAATTCTGTTTTATTCTATTCTATCCTATTCTTTTTAGTGTGTATCCCCACCTGCTCTGTTGTTTTTCTTCAAGGAGATGTTAAGGAGATTAAAATAATTCACAAGAACCAAGGTTGTGATCAAAAGCAATCCTCAAGTTGTTGAGGGTGTTCCATCTATGTGGGAGGTCTGTTAAAAATCTTTCATCATGATGCCACATTGCCTAACATCTTTTCTGATGTGGCTCCACAAACCCTCACCCACGTAGTGTCCCCTAAAAGAGCTCCATATATCCAAACTGGTCTTTTGCATAAAGACCTTTACTTTCATCTTCCCTGTCTGCATTTCCTGAAGAGCATCTGTTTGCCCATCACAGCTCTGTAATTTCTGCCAGATCTCAGTTATTCCAGTCACGTTGTGTGGTGACTGGAAGCAGAGCTCTTGTTCCTCCTCCTCTGTGTTTTCAGGCTGCATGTGTTACATGTAGACTTTAGACAGAGGCCCCTTCAGCCTGTAATGTTGCTGCTTAAGTGCCACTTGTTCTTGTCACTCAGGGTCCTTTATTATTTCTACTGCTACTCCTCAGTTCTTCACTTATCTGTGAGTCTCCCCTTCTAGTTGGAGATTATGTGAGTTTGAAAGTAACTTAGCTGGTAAAAATTGATGTATTGCCTTGACTGATGCTGCTGTGCCAGGAAGTAAGTGGAAAGCATAAGCACACTGACTATATTCTGCCTATTGCAAACACTGGTACCTCTCTTGTCAAAATCTTGTGTGTTGGTTTGTGGGTTTTTGGTTTGTGGATTTTGGTGTTTTTTTTATTGGTTTTTTTTTTATTATTTTTTTTTGTTGCAGTTTTTTGTGGTTTTTTTGTTTGGTTGCTTTTTTTTGGTTGGTTTTTTGGAGATTTTTCAAGAAAAGGAAGAGAGTTTGGTGACTAACTTCCAATCTTAAAATAAAATTAGCAGTTTCATGTGTTAAAGGCCCTTCCTATTATTAGGGTTGTATTAGAGATTGCTGCTCATACTATAACCTCTTCCATGACAGAATTTCTCACTTTGCAGTGAAAACATACTGCCTGAATAGAATTTGGCATTCCTGGCCAGAGCCCAAGTAAATGCTACTGTTTGGTATCTTTGTTCCTTTTTTAATTTAAAAACATAATTTCATTTTGATTTGAAAGACTCTGAGTAGCAGAGGTTTTGTGGATTTGGCTGGTGTTTATAGTTCCTGCAGCTATATTCTGTTTGTATACAAATTGCTGGGTAATTAATGATGTGATCTAATTTGTTTCCATTTTACGTACATACACAGTATTAAAATTGTACTTGAATGTTTACTGTTAACTAACAGTAAAGCTTATGTCGAGAATGTAATAGGGTTTTTTTTTAGTACCCATTTGAATACATTTTAATACTTTTCTCTAAACACTCAAACACAGAAACAGACCATGCACACACACAGTTTGTTGTAGCTGGAGAAACAGAGCTGTGACTTCGGCAACTTCAGTTTGCCTGCGAGTGATCTTGACTGATTCCAGTGAGACTGATAGCATAGCTTAGCCTTCCTGGGCTGCATCTCCTGCCATCTCAGTGTGTGCACATTTCTGATTGTTCTTCATTCTTTTCAGCTCTTCTTGCTGCAGACATTGTTCAGTGACTCAGTAATTTGAGCAGGTGATTGAAACGAAGTCTCTATTTGTGAATTACTTTGAAAGAGGGTGTTTTTGAGAGAAGCCTGTTCAGCAGATGTTTACTGTAAAATGGTAGGTAGTTCTGCATCAAGTTCTAGTTTTGTTTGCTAGCTTCTACCATTTTGGAAAAGTGCAGGTGATCCTTTTGTGATCATAATTTGCCTTCAGAGTGTAGGTTGTGGAGAGAAAGCTGGAGTAGGACTATAAACAATACTTTGTTTTGTGGTGAGCTGGGGGGTGTTGTATGACAGAGTTTAGCTAGAATGAGTTTACTGGTGTGATTATGAAACCAAGACTGCAGCTCTGAGGCAGTTTATATTGGCAAAAGCATATTCTGCTCAGAAAAACTGCCTCAGTCTCATATAAAAAATTATCTTTAATCTAGATTTGCTTTTGAAACAAAGTAGTGTATATGATTTTTTTCAAAAATTGCGTTCATATTTATCTGTGTTGCCTTGGCCTTTCAAAGCTGATGCTAAAGTAATAAAATTAAATTTTGTGTCCCACTGTGCATTGTGTTGAGGCAACTCACAGATTTTATTACACACTTTGAAAGAAAGGAAAAGCAAAGAAATAGCAAAGAAAGGCTCAGTACATGTGTGGTGCCTGGTCATGAATGTATGTACTGTTGGATAGACAAGCTGTATGAGAGGAGGCTGGTAACTGGAAGGCATCTAAAATGTCAGGCATCTATGGGTTAAATATTTGATACAGTTAACAGTATTAAGAGTTCAAACATTTTTACAAGACCATTTAAAATAATCATCCTGTAGTTATTTAAAAATAATTTATACTGTGGTTTCATAATTGTTCCATTCACAGGTCTTTTGTTTATCTCTAGCAGTGCTTCCAGCAACCACCTAACCCCAGTAACAAATTAGCAAGTTGCTTTACATTTTAGAGAAACAATCTACTTAGGTTTTGCAACTTCATACCTTGAAAACAAATGCTGCTGTAAGTCAAGATATGATGTCCCTTACTTTGTTGTTGGTTTTTCTTAGTGTATGTTTACATTAGTGTGTCTTACATCTTGCTTTTTTTGAACTCATAAAGGTTGTTCATGCTTTTTGTTCATCTTTAACATAGGGGGAAAAGATCCTGAAGCAAAACCCATAGGCCACCACAAAAAAGCCTTCACAGGGAAACTGAGTTAGGTTGGTTTTAATTAATTTAAATTGCCAATTAGGATACTTCTTTGATTTATGGTTTTCAGTTTAACTTTGGAGCATTCATCTAGAGAAAACTTGAATCTTACTGCTCAATAAGTGTATTTCCTATTGAACGTAACATTTGAAGTCTTATTTGCTAAATTTTGTGAGGAAAGGATGTACTTACAGGCATATTTAAGGAATTTATATAGCTGCACATTTTATTGGCTTCTTATGTTCTATGTTTTAGGCTTTTGAAAAGTTTTATGGTTTAGTTTATTTTCCTTGATAAGATTAATTTTTATTTCTTAATTGATGATGGGGTTCTATTTAATAGAAACAAATTAGATTTAGACAACAAGCTTGTTAAAACAGTCTTGAAAGGCAGATGTGTTTTGTCAGTACGCTGAAAATAAAGTGGATTTGTTAAAGGCATTAACTTTTAAAAGAACACCCTAAATATGTCTGACTTCATTTGATTGGCCAAAAACTTCCTTTAGAGGCTTGACTGATCCTAAAAGTTCAGGACTAGTGTTCACTTTCTGAAATGTTCTATTAATTTTTGGTTTTTGTTCTAGACAACTAAGGTTTCAATTTCAAGGACATTTGAAAATAACTTTGATTAAGTTTAAATACTGTATCTTAATTTAAACTTATGTATTTTTACATACTGGTTTCTGATGTTCAAAGACTCTTCTTTGAATTAGGGATTGTAATCAAAGTTGTGTATATAATTTTTATATTGATCCATCATGATTTTTCTTGGACAATGTATTACTATGGCATTTCATTGTTCTGCCTTTTTTTTGGCCTTTGTTTTGAAAGGGTTTGGAATAAAAACACTCTTCTGAGAACTTCTCAGTAATCTTACCTTTTAAAAATACTGACAAATAGAATGTTCCATTCAAAAAAATGAGGCTGTGTGGCTGTTTGAGTCTCAGTGGACCTCTAGATAGAAGAATCTTTCTGTATGTGTTTTCCATATTCTGTGAATTAATGAGAAATCACCTGTATGCTGTATATTTTATAGAGCCAAAGGGAGCTGACCTTTACCCTTCGTATTACCCATCCTGTTAGTTTTGATGTTGGTCACGTTAGGCCATTTGATTTCAAATATTTAACATAGACAGATGGGTGCAATCAGCTTGTGTTGCTTGAATAGATACTTGACAGAAAGGTAAATTACCTTTCTGATGGATATTACCTGCAGTCATTTGAGAATCGCATGTTAGTCAGAGCTAATTTTGTTAATGTGCTCTTTCCACGACAAAAAGATTCTTTTCTGTTGAGAACCTTAGATGAATTTTGGAAAATACAAGGATTATTAGAAGTGAAAAACTGGATGGAATTTTAATTAGTTATGAAAAGTAGAGGACAGAGAATATTGGACAAATTTATGGGGAATGTATCTGTCACTCTTCACTTGTCAACACTGTCCACATGCAACCTGCAGATCCAGGGTCCCATGATTATTGTTTGTTGTGAGCTGATAGGCTGTGCCAATAGAAGGAGAAATGAAGTGTTATCTTCTGTGCTCTCTGCAGACAGAATTGCTATTGACCAGTACTGGGACAGGATTATCCATTTGTTCTGAAGTATCAAAGCTTCCAGAGTTTTTTTACTAGAGTTATTAATGTCTAACAAAGGTAAAATAAATGTAAACATTAGTTCCTGTTTACAAACTTAACTAATTCCATGGCTGACAAGTTTCTAATCTGAGTGTTGAATATGTACCAGGAGAATGCTTCTGTTAACATTTAATGATCTTGCTAAGACTGGGTAGCCTTATGGAATATGGATAGAACAGTTCCTCTGTTTTTAAAAGACAAAATTGTGCAAAAATAATGGCGCATCCAAGCATACTGAAAAATCGCCCTATTTGCAATACTCAGTAGTGCAGTGTGGGTGTTCTTCTTACCCTGAAAGAGAACCATATTTAACCATGTGTCTAACCATGGAAGGTTTTCACCTCTATCCTAGGGTATATGGTTGTTCTCAGAAGAGTTTTTCTGTCTGCTGATATTGCTGGAGAAATGAAAGGATTTTTCCTGTGTTAATTTAGGGAGGACTTTAGAAGATATATTCCGCAATCTCCAGGGTCCAGGATAGGGAGAAATGCATTTTGGCTCAGGAAGTTAACTGTATCCTGAAAGTGATTTTGCCCCTCTTCTTATGAGACCCCATTGGGAATACTGCACCTAGTTCTGGAGACCTCAGTACTCAAAAGGTATGGACCTGTTGAAGCAGGTCCAGAGGAGGGCCACAAAAATGATCAGAGGGCTGAAGCAGCTTTCCTTTGAGGAGAGCCTGAGAGTTGGGGTTTTTCAGTCTGGAGGAGAGAAGTCTATAGGAAGACCTTACTTTGACCTTTCAGAAGGAGGTTTAAAAGATGAACAGAGATTTATTGCCAAGGCTTATAGTGACAGGACAGGGAGCAAAGGTTTTAAATGTAAGTTTCTCAGAGTACTTCATTAAAAATTTTCTAGTTACCTAATATGCTCTTTAGATTTTAAACTTGGCACAGGCTTGGTCTCCTGTTGCCAGTGTTCTGATTTACTCTACTTATGAATGTCCTTTAAAATTAAAGAACCTTTAAAACTCAAAATCATCGAAAAAGAAACCAGATTTCTGAAAGGCTGGAAACTGAAAGCAAGAAACCTGATGCTTTTTGTGTACCTGATTGCTGGCTGAATTACTTGTAGTTTTACCTGTGGGTTATACCTGTAATAACTGTCTCTCACATTTGCACCAGAACTAAAACTGGGGATTATATACCAATTGATATCCTTCCTCAGGATAGGCAGTGTAGAAGAAAAAGGTTTTGAAAATGAGCATAGAGGAGTGCAGACAAGGGCAAGTGGGATATAGGTGTTGACAGGGACTGAGAGTTGTGGAGATGCCTAGGCATCTTGGGAAAGGAATACCAAGATCGGACAAAGGATGTGGTAGTGCATCTTGGTTTTAAAAGCCATAGTAAAAAAAAGGAGTTGTAAAGAATTCCCCATGACAAAATTGTTATTCTGTAAAGCTTAATGTAATTTACTTACTGAATGTTGCTCTAAAGACTTAGAACCTGCTTTTTCAGAGAAACATTCGGGATTTGATAATATGTAGATGTCAAATTTTCTTCTTATTTTCTCAGAAACTTTGTCTTATTGATGACAATGATACTGTTGCTTGAGATAAACCAAGTTGAGGTTCCTCGGAATGTTTCTCTCTTTGTAAAAGCCTTGTCAGCTTGAGACAGGATATATCCAGAAAGGGAGGAAAACTGTGATATTGTGGAATTGAAATCTCTATTATAACTTACTACAAGCACCACTGGGTTAAAAGAGGTGTTCTGTCGACCTTTTGTTCCTTTCCTCCAAAGTAGCTTCTGTGTTATCATCATAGCTTGGTTTGTTCAGGGTACAGAAATATTATTAAACATTTTCTATTATGTTTTTGAGAAGTTGGTGTGGTGTCTCTGGCTGCTGATGGCCCTGTACTCTACATGTATGAGAAAAAGACATAAAATTTTGATTGTTAACATTGTTTTATTTGAAACAAGACTGGGACAAATGCTTGCTAATTGGAACAAAACCAAGAAAGATAAATATAAATTAACTTTTTCATTTTGTTGGGGCAAGTCACGCCTTTCTGATTATTAATGTAAGTTGCAGTTGTGAGCACTTAATGGGCTTCAAGGAGGTGAGGGATGTGAGAACTCATATACAGTGACAGAGCACTACTTAACGCTCACTTCTCTGAATTCTCTCTTAGGGCAGTTTTGATTGTGTTCAGGTTTTCACATTGTATCAAATAAGCTGCCTTTAGAGAGAGCTTGGTCTTTCTCTTGTTTGAAACAATTTCCTAGAGGTGGCTTGATCTTTCACTTTTAACCATGCTTTCAGAATTGATTCTGTATCAAACAGATATTTGCAAGGTCAGTTCCTAAGTAGGAAATGCCTCTTTATTACCCTTTGCTTTATGGTTAGATTGAATATGCAGTGAAAACAAAATAATAAATAATTGAGGTGTATTTAAAATTTTGTTTCTGGGATTTCACTGACGTTGGACTTCATTGCTCTTCCCTATCTGTGTGAAAGACTACAGGAATTGGCACCAACAATATTTTTAGCAGTGAGGCATTCTCTTCTCCAGGCTAGGTTGGACAGGAACTTTAAGGCCTTTATTAGAAAAACCTGATCAAACCCAAAAATCCCAACCAATTACCACAGCCTTTGTACAAATTAATGCTAGATTTGATGAATGATACCATAAAGAAACAGGCAGGGGGCAACAAGGTAAGGTTTAGACTTTAAATTGTGCTTCTATGCCTGTTTGGGTTTTTTTGTGGTAATGATGGCTGGCTTATGTTTGTAACAATAAATATAAGCCATAGAAAGTCCTTTATTCATTGCATTCAGAAAGTTTGTATAAGCAATCTTTTATTTTTTTAGAGACTAAATGAGATTCTCAAGAGAAGATGAATTTCAAGAAAATCAGTTTAATAATGTAGTTACAAATAGAGAAAAACAAATGGCTTGAAATTTCAGGTAGCTTTTGAAAAATAACTTACCTTCAGGAGGCTCAGAAATTCAAGACAATTGAATTTTCAAAACCAGTAATTCAAATTCCTGTAAAGATGGAAATAGAACAGTGTAGAGGAGATCTGTGTGATCTTTTATGTTCATACAGGGCCCTTAATGTAGTTGTGCTTGGTATTTGCATCTCTTGCTTCAGCTCCCACACAGTGGTTGATGAAAACTGAATTCCAGGATAAGATTAAAAGATTTTATCTTTTTTTAAAATGCTTTGTGGCTTGCCAATTTTGTTCTTTGTTCTACAATTGATTTATTTTCAGCAAAAGTCAGCCTTGAGTTATTGAAATACCTGTTTTCTCTCATTTTCTAGGTGTTTGTATGTGCTTTATAGTAACTGTGTTTGGATGCCTTTTGGGGTTTTGGTACTGCTGTTAGCCTCCTTTTGCAAGATGACAAAAAGAGAAAAAAAGTTTCCTTCTTTGTAAGTAGATACTGAACTTCCTGGAGGAGAGGCTCCTTATGAAAAGGCACTGCTACATTTTGGCCATTCAGTATTATTTTCTGTGGTGAGTTCCACCTCACACTTTGTCTGTATAAATGAATGTCATCATTCTCTCTGGAATGGCATTAAATGTGCATATGAATAATGCAAGCATCGTTCACTAGACTACACTTGCACAGAAGCAATCTCTATGGAACAGCAAGGAAACTGTGACTAACTACTAAGCAAAGCAGCCACAGGGACCAGGGACCACAAACTGGAGATGCTATTCCGAGTTTCTTAGCAATAACATCCTTCTCTTGCAGAAGTTTAATGTAGAAAGGGAGTTTCTTTTTAGCTTGTTAATAAACTATGAATTATTTTTTTTATGTATTAGAGATAACTCCTTGTCAGAGCTGTGAATCTTACTGCACACAGGGCGAAATAGAATGGAAAATAAAACATTGCTTATGTTTAATCTCTGTGTCTTAAAGCATCAAGCTTTGTGTCTCAAGTATTCTTTGTTAGGCGGGTCTTACAAGAGTCCTGTAGTACAGCAGTTAGGAGGAAATATGTTTTTGTGCTTTAGCTGCAGAGGTCATATATTTCAAGCTGCAACTTAAGATTATGTCAGTTCTTCAGAAAATCACCTCATAATGATTTTGCCATGAGAGAAGATCTAAAGAGAATGACTGTTTATAGGGGGAGGAACTGGTGATTGTGCTGTTCACTTAGTTCAAGTACCTGACTGCCATGCCCATGGGAGTAATCTCTTCTGAATCTGTACATCTTGTCTGCAGCAGCATGGAATTATCTGCAGAGCGTACAGGTAGATCACCCCTTAAGAAACATCTACTGGTTGTGGGACTAAATCAGTTTTTGGAAAATTGTACCCTTCCCCACACAAAAGCTGGCTTATATATTAGGTCTTACTTCTCTATGTCCTTAGAGCAGTTGTGATGGTTCAGAATAATGTATCTAAAATCAATAATCCCACAGGCACTTTTGTCTTTCTTTTGGACATAATAAATAACTGACCAGTCAGCCTCACCTCTGTGCCCAGCAAGATCATAGAACAGATCCTACTGGTAGCTATGTCAAATCATAAGGAAGCCATGGAGGTGCCTAGAGAACGGGCAGCAGTGCTTCACCAACAGCAAATCATGCCTGACTAATCTCACAGCCTTCTATGATGGAGTCCTGACTGCGTCAGTGGTTGAGGGAAGAGCTAGAGATATCTTCCTAGACTTTTGCAAAGCCTTTGACATGGTCCCACACAGTGTTGTTGCTGAATTGGAGGGAGAAGGATCTGATGAACGTACTGTTTGATGCATAAGACATTGGCTGGCTGCCCATGTCCAAAGAGTTACAATCAACAGTTCAGTATCCATGTGAAAACCAGTAATGACTGGTGTCTCTTTGGGTCTCTACTGGGACAAATACATTTTGATCCCTTAATCAATGGCATAAAATAATTGAGCAGAACATCAGAAAGTTTGTGGAGGGCATCATGCTGAATGTTGCAATTGATGGGCTTGATGAAAGGGATGCCATCCATCACTCGATGGCATTGAGTGGACCCTTGTGAACCTCATTGAGTTTAACAAGGCCAGGTCTAAGGTCCTGCCCCTGGGTCAGTGCAATCCCTCATTTCCATCACAGAAAATAGTAAAGTCAAGATTAAACAGTGTTTGAGCACCCTGGTCTAATGATAGATAACTAGATGGTATTTAGAGGTTCCTTAAAATCCAGATGGTTCTAAGATTCTTTGACATTAGCTTCTACCCTATTGAATGAGCAGCGAATTTTCCCAGGGGACTTGAACTGTCATCTGATGATTTTTGGTTGCAAAGTTCTTGAATGACTTCCTGGTCCTGGTTTATTGGTTGTCTTCCATGTTTGACACTTGCATAAGACAGCTGGAAACAGTGTCATTTTTATGAACTGGGTTCATCAGAAATAGGAGGATAGAAGGGTAATTGTCTAAATAGCTTATTTGACACAAATAGTGCTTTTACCTCACTTGTTTATATAGTTCTTTTTCCCCAGTTGTGACTTAGTACTGGGAACCAGACTTTAACACTCTGTTAACATTTTGTTGATGCTTGTCTGTGTAGTCTCCTCAGATACAGCTTGTGTCTTGACATTTTGAGTGTTAAGAGCACTAGTAAAATACTTGTACTGTGTTTATGGGTGTAGTAGTATTTCTGCATTAAGCTGATTTCCTGAAGGTTTAGTGATACTGTAAATTTTTTCACCAGGTGATTTCTTGCTGAACACTTCCTTGAAAAAGCAGGAAAAAACTATCTCCAGAGCAAAGCAAATAGCTGTCATTTATTATCCTATGGAAAACATGCCTTGCTTTTTTTTGTATGTGCACTGTAAAGATATGAAAACACAAATTTTAGAATACTTCATGGTTATTGAGTTTTTGGTTATTCAGTAATGCTGCACTGTTAGTTGAGGAAAAACGTCTTCTGATGTTGTACTTGATACCTGACCTGAGCTGCAAAACTTAAGGGTATGTGGGGAAGCATGTTGCTGATGAGTTGAATCCTTCAAACACTTTACAGTGTGAAAGTGACCTGCATTTTTTGCAGGTATGTGCTTAGTTTAAAAATATATGCATATCTTTTCAGAATTTGGACATTGCAAGGTGAAGTTGGGTGGCTGCCAAAGCAATGGACTCTTTCCTTGTCCCAGATTGCTGTGGAGGGGATGAAACCATATGGTTGACTCCGTGGGTTACCAGTCCATCTGAAGTGCAGTTATTCTCATTCTTCACTAAAAAACATATATCTGCTAAAGTTAGTGGAGAAGGAAGAAGGCAACAGCTAGGCCATAGTAATTCCTTGTATGAGGTGAGGGGGCCATTATTATAAGTGTGTTTGCAAACATGGTGTTATTTTTTGACACTATGTTCTCATCTCCATTAGGTAGTTCTATTGGCCATTTCTCATGTGAGAGTCTGAACAAATAGCAGTCTTAGGGTCTGGGGTCTTCTTGCTCTTCATCAGTTCATCATTGGTTACCAGGTGTTTGCCACATGGTTATCGTAACACTGTCTTAGGCTGATTTTGGTGGGAGTTTCTGTTGGTTTTACAGTCCATGTTGAAATATGGCTGTTAAAGTTCATAAATCACAATCTATAAACTGTCTACTCTAGCTATTTATTTTAATATAATATTTTAGTTGCTAGGTTTGTCTGTATTATTATTAATGTTCAGATTTTTTGCTTCAGGTTTCACTACAATACCTCTTTGATTTACACAACATAGGCTGATAGTTCAGATAACGTTCAGCTCACATTCTAACAATTCCAGCTACTGATACCTACTTTCAAATAATACAAATTTTTCAACACTAAAGTAAACATTATAGGTATAGTCAGATGGCTGTTATGAGGGCCATTTTGTGGACAGTTCCTGGAGTAAGCTGTCCAGTTTGTACCTGTAAATTTAAATTAGATGGTCTTTGAAATGAAAGTGTTTAAGCAGTCTTATAGAGACATAGCAGAAACCCCAGGTAAAAAGATCTTTCTTCAGTTCTGATTTACAGATGAGTTTTGTTTATGAAGCTGAGGCCTGCCTCATATTCAGGCTTTTTGCTGTACTAAAGGAAGTTTGTTCTTTTTTTTTAAAGCTCTGGTATTGTTAAAATATGTCATACTTCAAGGCTTTAAAAGAAAAATCTTCCCTTTAGGTTTCTCTCCTTTTCTTTGAAAGTGTTGGAGAGGTGTCATTCAGACAGAAATTTGACTGGAAGATAGACCTAACTTATATGCAATTAATGTAGGCCCAGATTTCATGTTGAACTCTCAATTGTGTCAGTTTCATCCCACTTCATGCTGGTTAGTAAGAATGCTGTGTGTTTCTCCAATAGCTGCAGAAAAAGGAAAAGCTGAGGAGCTTCTCTTGCAGAGTGTTACGATGCTTTCTGATGATTCTAGATACATAAATTCTCACTGGGTGTATGGAATAGAGGACAGCATTCCTTGGCTGAGCATTGAGGTGGGGAAAAGGGGCTGGCACGTTTATCAGTAAGGTTGACTGGGCCACGATGTGGAAGGAAACACCAGAATTCAGAAAACACCAGCAAACCTGTGCTGGGTAAAGCACAGTAGGCACTACTTCTTGACAAGTAGAGGAAGCAGGAGGAAAGGAAGGAGAGAAGTTCAGGAGGCATTTTTCCTTTTTTTTGTTTTAGTTCTCTAGTGACTTTAGACTGCTTCCTGGCTGGAATGTGTTCCAGAGTTTTATCACAGTGTCTTAGACAGGTATATTCCATGCTGAGGAGTTGCTTTAAATTATCTCATACCACGCAACTGAAAAATATTAGTTCTTCCTAGAGTGTAATAAATTCTTTCAACAACCTACGTGGGTATAAATCCATGGGAATTTCAATTTGTTGGCATTTATAAAAAAAGGAGTGGAAGAAAGAAGGGAGGAATATGAATCCTAGTATGTATTGTATGCAGCTAGCATACAATGTATCATTTTTCTTCTTTGTGGTTTGATTTAATTGCAGTTTGAAAGGTTCTTGAATTAGAAGAGTATCTAAAATTAAATAATGTGCCACAGGTAGAGGAAAATTGTTGACTAGCATATGATAATAATCTGCAGGAGTGGTTTGTATCATTTTGTTGGAAGTTGAGGCTCCTAGATCACAGATAATTTAACCTCCCTTGCCATGTATCTTTTCAAATAGACTAGCCATCCATGGCTGTATCTTACCATGTATATATATACTCCATTCAACTCACAAGTTTTTTAAAGGGACTTACAACATTAAGAGTCTAGACTTGATCCAATTCAAATTTCCATGCATTTCCTACTTTCCAAACTCTGTAAATCAAATACTTAGCCCAGAACTTGTCTGATTCATGCAAGTTAGTAAGACTCAACAGCTTCACTCCAGATAAAGGAGGTGCCATACACAAATTATTTCCTAATGAGACTGGTGGTGGAGAGTCAGTGAATGTATTAATCAGTGTCATTCATTTAAGCAATGAGATACTTCCAGTAGCTCTGAAGTTACTGAACTAAAAGGTTTGAATTCACACCTCTTTTTCCTTTGGACTAGCATTGTGTGTGTTTGGATGATTTAAATTGGCAAGCATGAAGCAGGACTTTCAAACTTGATACTGATTCTCTTTTTATTATAATGTGAAAGATAGAACCTGTGAAATTCTGAAGATTCTTTATGCTGTTCAGTTTAATGTGTGGGTTTTGAATGAAAACAGTCCCTTTCCTGTGGTAGCTGAGGACAGCTACACTTTCTTGCACAGGCACACTTTCTTGCCTGTTCCAAAAGAACTGATGTTTTTTTCTGGAGTGCAAGTCATAATACTAACCTGGGTATCTCACTTAATTTGAAGAAGGGTGTGCAAAAGAATTTAACTGTGTTTAAAGAGGTTATATATATATATAGTGCATCAATTGAAGACCATTACCCTCCACCTTCTCTAATACTGGTAATGGTGAAGGGATTCCTGATCTGATGTTTCTTTATGCCTGCTGTGTTTTGGTGGTCTCAGCATAAATCGAAGCTGTTTTTTTGTCACTTAGGTTTTAGAAGCTGTGAGTCTGAGAAAACCAACTGACTGTCACAAAGTGCCCTGTTACTTGCACAGTGTGGAAATTGCTTTAAATTGTGGGAGAGAGGAAGCTCAAGCTGGAATTAAGCCTGAGAAAATGATGGGCATTACACCTCACAGTTGCATCTCCTGAAGTAGCAAGGAAGTGCTTTTGGGAAGGTCCTGTGGGCAGTCGCCCACGTGCCAAATTCTGCCCCTTATGTAGGAGTCTTGATGGCATTTTCACCACTCTGTCAGCTTTGCAAAGATAGTTCTTCAGTCAGAATTAAAGCTTTGACTGTAGTATCCCTCTGATATGCTAGCCCTGGAGTGTAGTTAGTCTTAAGTTTGTCTGCACTCCATATAAATTTGGGGATAAGATAGTAGTTTAGCTGAATTTGTATCTACTCGTTGCAGTCAGGGCAATGCAAATTGACTTTTGTTCCTTTTAGTCCTCTGGCATCTTTAACGGTTAAACAACAATTGAAAAGTCTTTGACACAGACTAGAGAGCTGCTGAGGTAATCTTTTGAGATTCTGACTCTGATCTTCCTTGCAGACGGGTGAAAGGTGATGAACCTGTCTTCAGGTTTGTCTCAGTGCAATCTGTCAGAAAGAAAATGCTTTAAAAACATAAGAACTCAGTTATTAAAAACTGCTTTTATATTTTATGTGTGTATGTGTGTGTATATATATACAAAAATATTTTTAAGATCAGAAAAGTCCTACAGGATTTCCTGACCATATAACTCAACATTATAGATTGCACTCTCATGACTGCTGTGTCGGTGTCTTCAGATCTGTTACCTCTGCTGGCCCCATTCAAGGGATTGCATTATCAATGCTGTCTTTGGTGTAAACCCTTTTCTGAAGGCAGCTTTTTGTGAGGCTGTTGGTGAGGTCAGCCAGCTCACTAGTGCAAAGCAGCCAGGATGTGTGTAATGCCTCCGCTTTTCGCAGTTAGGAATTGTGTCTTATATCTTGCTGTTGTACTATAGGGTATTAGCTGGCTGCAAATTAAACAAATATGTCATAAAGGCTATGAATAATCCTGTTAAGAGAAAAAAAAATTAAAGGAAAACATTCTCTGCTAATTGTGCTTGGTTGTCTCCAGAACAGTTGAGTTTGACTGAAATGTGTAGATAAAACCCAAGCTAGATTTTTTTTTTTTTTTGCTGATGTGAATATTGTTAGAATTGAAGGTTTAGCATCAGGAAAATTGATGAATTGCCAGGTGTCTTACATTGCATTTACTAACTGGAAGCTGTGCTATTGGAGATGTATTGCTACTTCTGGTATCTGTTATAGCTAGAACAAAGTTAGCTTATCATTGTGATGGTGCATGCAATCACTGTTCGTGAAAAGCCTATCTATAAAGCATATAATGTAGCCTATAATGCGAGGTCCACATTTATGAGTTTTAATTTGTTAGAGAGTAAGTTTTAGGAATCTCACCTCTGGAAATTCCTTTCATTATCCACATGCATAGATGCCTGAAAGAAGTTTATATGTATTTGTTGTAATTTGACTGAACTCAATTTTTTTTGTTGCCTATTTTCTTATTTTAAACCAATTCAAGAGGTTGTATTTTACATCAATTTTTCCTCTGGGATAATGGGCAGAAAGATATCAAGCCTTACTTTTAACAGTGTGTTCTTCTGGGTTTTCGTAGCTTGCTTTTGAGCTTGAATTGATACCAGTTTCAAGAAAACAGGGGGAGTGTTTGTAGTGAAATACTAGTTTGCATAATTCTAAATCAAGTGGGAGAGGAGCACTGCATATTTTGAACAGTTTAAAACTTATTTTTTTTTCCCCTTTCACCTTGAAACTTTAACTGCATAGTAATTTCTTCTTTGCCTTCCCTTCCTACAAAAAATATATAGTATGATCATGGTCTACTGCTTTAAAGTCAGTACAATGACTCCTATGGAAAATAATATTTTTTCTGAAGTAGTAAGTCGGAAAGAAGCTTTGTAAAATATTTTTATATATTCCTTGGACAGACGTCTCAGGACTGGGGTAAGCCTTTGTAGGGGTGTACTGTCCCTTTTGTTCCTAGGCATAAAGAAACTTGTATAGAAACATTAAGCAGGCAGAAATCTCATTACAAGAAAACTGGACACAATTAAAACTTTGACCTTGGAATTTTCCTCTTCTATTCTTAATGTATTGGTGGAATGAGACAGCTGGTTTGTAGTTACCCAGGGTGCTGAAAATGTTCTGTAATTTAGTATATAAATTTGAATTGCGTAGCTTCTCCTTATTTATATATTTGCATATGTACTTTACTGCATTTGTTTGTTTCAGATTTTTGAACTAGCTATAATTTTATTCTGTTAAAAAGTCTTAAAAAATAGAAGTGAAGACATTGGCACACTTATAAAATGTCTCTCTGATGCTTATCAAACGTAGTTCTTTGGCAACTAAATCTTGGAGAAAAGAAAGTTTGCTAAATTTATCTTTATTTTTAGTGTTCACAGAAATTGGGTTATCATTTTAGTTATTTTTTTCTCCCTTTCCTCCTTGTTTTCCAGGTAGTATTGGTACATCATTTCAATGCCACTCAATCCATCAAGATCACATTTGTGCTGATGACAGTGACAAGGTGAGATTTATGTGAATGTTTCATTCACAAGATGCATATGCATTGCAGGGTTTTTATATATTGCTTTTACTACACAAAGATGTATTTTTTGTAGATATAGCAGCCAGTTTTCAGAGTTAGTTTTTGAACTGCCTCTAACATAATAAAATTTATATTTTTCCCCAGACAGTCTTTTAGACAGTTAGAGAAATTTGTCTTTAGTATTTTTTTGTTTGTTTGTATTCCTTTGCTGTTCTAAATGTTTGTGATTTCCCAAACTGGCACCCTCAGTTAATAAATAACAGCAATGGTTTTGCCAAGTTCTAGATAAGGTAGGATGTCTTGTTTCTTCTGACTTTATAGATTAGAGCCTAGCTAAATGCTTAAAGCTTTTTTGCTTTTTTTTTTTTTTTTTTTCCTTCACAGTAGCTGTATTTTCTAGTTTTGGAAGTGGGAATCGAAGCTTTTATAGATTGGAACTTTTTGTTCAGTGGTGCATCCTCAAAATCGCTGTCTAGTTGCGTGCATGTGTTTTCCTAACCTTTTTTTGGCACATTTGCAGATTAGTTTGCAGTAGTCAGTAGAGTACTGGGTATTTGATGTTCAATGATACTGTAATTGTGGCATACAGAAAGGAGTAGTTTTGACATTGAACGGCTTGTGAGACTGGTTGTTGATGGTTTTGCCTTAAGTTTTATTGTCTGTAAAGGCTGATTAACTTTAGTTCAACATGTAACATGTCTTACATTGCATGCAAGTATGACACATCACAGTAAACTAACTTTTTGGCTTGACATGCCTGGAAAGGAACAGGTATTGGTCAAATTCTAAATAATTTTTCTTGGGAAGTGAAATGCAACCTGTATGGCACTGCCTTAATAAGTGCTCTAATCACTGTACTTTGAAATTCTGGAGTAGGTTAATTTTATAGTTGTTCCAGCTTATCCTAGAGGTAGAGTTCTTTTCAGAAAGAGTTTCTTTTACTGATCTACTGTCTTACTGTCTTTTTTTTTTCCTCTCTCACTCTCCTTCCACCAGTTTTGTGGGGATGTTTGTGTTTGGTGTTTTTGTTTTGTTTTGTGGGGTTTTAGTTTTTTTTGTTTGGGGTTTTTTGGGGTGTTTTGTTTGTTTGTTTGTTTATTTTTTTTTTTGTTTGGGGGTATGTTTGAGGGTTTTTTGTTTGTTTTCTTTTTTCTTTTTGTTTTAGTATGTGTGTGTATTTGTTTTCTTGTAGGGTTTCTTTTGGTAGGAGTTAGGTTTTTTTTTAATATGGTTTAGTTTTTTAGTTTATTTTTTGGTACCACCCTAGATTTGGTTACTGGTTCACCCTACAGATACTGATCAAACATTTTCTCCAACATGGCCAACATTATTTTAAGTTTCCACTTGATTATCTGGTTAGCTGTATTCAACAGTATTCACTGCTTTGGTTCTTGGGTGTTGTGTACTCTGCACTGGAAGATTGTTGGGTGAGGAATGGGTGAGGGATATTTCATTTCAGAGCTGTCCTAGTGCACCAACCTAACCATTTTCTTTTTGTGAGTCATTACATGGAAGACCATTTCTTCTGTTACACTGATTGTCTTCCCTTAGTTTTATTTCATATCAAGGCAATTAAAACTGGTTTAAATCTTGTTGGAAAATCTGTTTTTTAGGTGCTTCACTAGTTTGGAGGCAGGGGAGTAGGAAGGGGTGTGGCAGCTTATCTGATACAAATTTCAGCAGAGTGATTGTTTGGCACACCACCTGCCTCCATAGTAATAGAGGAATTGGGCCAAATGTTATTTTTTGCGTATTTAGAGATGGTGGAGGAAAACAGTCTTTCTCACTGGGGTTGATTCTGTGTCTCGGTTTAAGAGACAGGTATTTGCCAAGGAGAGGGATGAGCCCCTTTCCCTGTAATCCGCTCCCTTTTAATCACTATACTTTGAAATCAGACGCTTTCAGGCATGAAATATGGGGGTAGGAATAACAGTTCTTTACTAATATATCTAACAAGGTAAACAGCAACAACAACAACAGCTATANCCCCAACTGAGAAATTTTAGTAAAGTAGAACTAGTATAAAAAGAAGAAATAATGTGGTTTTGGGTCTGTTTAAATACATGTTTTTCCCTCAGGTGTCAGGTTTGTTTGGTAAGGGTTTTCATTTTTCTGTAAGAATACGTGAAGCTGTCTGACGTAGATTTTTTAGGAAATTCTTGTTGATTCCTTGATTAAAATAACCACTTGTTTGGAAAAACAATGAACAGTCCTCTTGTCCAGGTACCTCTGGAAGGCATCCTGTCCTTCAGGAGTGTCAACCACATCACTCAGCTTGGTGTCATTGGGAAATTTGATGAGGGTGCACTCGATCCCTTCATCTGTGTCAGTAATGAAGGTATTGAATAACACTGGTCCTGATACAGATCCCTGTGGGACTCAACTTGTCACTGATGTCCATTGAGTCTCTGAGCTTTTGGCCACTACCCTCTGGATGCCCACTGATTGGAGTTTGTTGGTTTTTTTTCAAAGGGTTTGCGTATATTCATATACATTTTTACAACCATAAGTAATGCTTCCTAAAAGTAGCCTGTACTAGGGTAGAATTGCAAACCCCTATCACTCCTTGCTTGTATTCATATATGCTTACATTCTTGTGTCAGTTTTGGTCACAGTTTCCAATGTGAATGACTTTGAAAATCAGGTTCTGATTTATTCTGCCATTACTGAGAGATACCACCTGTTCATTTTGGTATGAATTTAAATAATATTAAATGCAGGATTAAATTGATTTATCTACAAATTTATTAATTGTTGGGACTTTTTGTACTTTGAAAACATTATAAAAAGGATGCATTTAAAATAGTTTGACATGTCTCTGAATTAGTCAATAGGCATATTACAGAAAAATAATTTACTATTTTTTGCGTGATTGCGCATAAGTCGTTTTTGCATTTTAGAAGAAATGTAAAGGTTAATATTTGACTTGCAATCTTAATATATTTTACCGTAGTTTCTCCACAAGCCCAGTCATTTTCTGGACAACAGCATGAGAAAAGTTCCACACCACACATGCTAAAGGAATGTTGCAATCTTTATGAAAACAATTCCCAGGCTTCCACCCCAATTACTTGATTTTGTTGACTTGGCACATGAGAATCTTGAATTCATGTTCAGTGACATCAGCAGGAAACCAAAGTCTAAGATTTTTCATGTGTGGACTCACTGCATTAAGGGGGATGTGTCATTGTTGAGAACATTACTGGTACTACTAAGAACTTGTCAAATTTTGTAGCACCAAAAGCAGTACTTCTTGTCCTACAGAGAAATCTAATACAACATAGGTATAAAATACATTTCCCATTTTACATGGCGTAGCAAAGTGATTAGAATTGAGATTTATTTTAAAATAATTGTTGCTTTGGTGGTGGGAGCTCTTAAACCCATGTGCGAATCAGGGCACTGTTTTTTCATGTTTGTAATTTCTTTGATTTTTGCTTTAAAGTATAAATATTAAATAAAAGAGCTGAATAAATTTCTTCATTGAGCCACAGCATTTAGGGAAAGGTACTTGTAAGAAGGAACCGGTATTTCTTGGTATATTACCTTAATGCTCAAGCAGTGGATTCCTACTAACATTAGAGGTAAATGCAAGTGTATCATCCTGCAGTCTTTAAATCATACCAAGTTTATTTAGCTTTAAAAATACTTTTTTGTCCCTTGGATGACTGTTTCACCAGTGATGTGCTTCCATTAAAGAATGTTAACTCATCTTGAAAAGAAAGTCCAAAGATGTAACCGTTAACTATTTTTGGGACATCTCTTTTCACAGCTCTTATCAAGTTATCTATTCCATGCAGTTAAAAATCAAATTGACCATGTAGTAATAATGACAAAAAAAAAAAAAAATCACTGTGGGACAATCCAGTGGAAGTTTTTCACTGCTACTAAGGGGGAGGTAATTATACTTTTTCTTCTTTTTAGCTTATTTTCACTTATTTTACTTTCACAGTATGTAAAGTTTTTGTTGTTTTTTTTTTAAGCTTTTTGGTACTTATGACTGAAATATATAGCTGCATAATTTATTTTACTATTTCTAACCATTAAATTTCCCACTACAGTTAGTACATCTTCCACATACATTTTGTGTCACCTGCTCAATGTGACCGTACCTTGACAGGGGAATGATCTCTAGAGGTCCAACCCTAACAGTTTTGTGCTTTATGAACTTAACTCTCATTTGCCTGTCTTAATGACATCATTACAGATATCAGGAACTCAGTCTCTAATACAAAGGCCTATCAACTCATTAAAAAGATGTTTTCACAAGGGAAGCGTTTTGAAGTTCTAGTCCTAAAGAAAAATGTTCAGCTTTGTGTTTTCATTTATTGATGTATGATGTATTATATAGGACTACATGCACCTCTTGTGGTGAATGTGTGAGGGGCAGTACATAGAAAAATAGGAGGAATTTCTTTTCCCCCTTCCAATTTCAAAACTAGAAAATATTCTTGTTCAATTAGGACAGGTCAGATTCATTCCTCATGGTGCATACTGTTGTCACATCCCCACACTCACACACTCTCAGTTCATTCTGCCTATGTTTACTGAGCAGCTTTATGCCTTTTTCATTTCACCTCTGGCAGCTGCAAAGATGTCAATTACCAAATTTCAACCACTTTCATGCCTAGTGAGTCATCTCCTTTAGAACGTTAATTCTTTATACCTACAGCAGATGGTTTATTTTCCTGGCTCAGAGCTGGGAAAAACTTTGGCTAGGCTGAGGTAGAGAGTGCAGGGAGGTTTGAAACGTGATAAATAAGGCGGTAATATCTTACTTGAGGGGAATACCTCAAGTAAATAATTTCTGTGAGGTTCCGTTTGCTCCCCTTGCTGATCAGGGGTGCATCCTGAGCTCGTATCCATGTGGTACCGTCTGCAGAAGGCTGATCCTGTTTCTCGAAAGGAGGTTAGAGCCAGGTGGGGGTCGGTCTCCTCAATCGACAGAGCCAGAGGACGTGGCCTCAAGCTGCGCCACGGGAGGTTGGGGCTGGACAAGAGGAAGGATTTCTTCAGCGGGTGTCAGACACTGGAACGCCCTGCCCAGGGAGGCGCTGGAACCGCCGTCGCGGGAAGTGTTTACGGAAAGTTTACTCGACGTGACACCCGGTTCCACGGTGTGGTTGCCAAGATGGAGACGGGCCCCAAGTTGGCCTCCATGATCTCGGAGCTCTCTTCCGCCGCAGGCAGCTCCGCGATGCTGTGAAACCGAAACTAAAGCGGGGCCGGGGGACCGCGCCGTCACCGCGGCGCGCAGGCGCGTTGGGCGAGCGGGCGCAGACAAAGGACGCCTCGCGCCGGCCGGGGTGTGACGTCACCGGCGAGCTGAGAGTGACGTCACCGGCCCGGGAGGCGGGGGGCCGCGCTCCCGGAAGCGCTGGCGGCA
>VXBI01011259.1:16318-36862 GCA_013397375.1 Toxostoma redivivum
CCCCCCAGTTTGCTCCCCCAATCCCTTTTGTTGCCATCTCTCAGCCCTGAGGCAGTGAGGGGTCCTTGATTCCAGCCTGGAGAGGAATTGCTGTGTGTGCCCAAAATGGGAGAGCAGCAGCTCACACTGGCTGTGGAGTTTGGAGTCACACACCAAAGAACTGCAGGGAAATTACAAACACATTAAAAATATAAAAGCCAAAATCCTAAAGCATCATTTCTCCCCAGTGATGAGCCAAGGCTGTGCCACTGCTGGGGGGACAGAGACCCCTCAGGTGTCACACCCTGCACTCCCAGGAAAAACAACCCAGCAAAGCACAGAAGTTTCAGCATTTGCGTAATGAAACAATTATCCACTTCAGAATAATGAAAAAGAAGAAAAACAAAAAAAAAAAACACCCTTTCCACAAGGGAGCTTCTTTCCCTTCTTTTTTTTCCCCCCTCTCCTCCCCCTGGAAATATTTGCAGTCTACACCCCTTTTATTCTTTTCCATTTGTTATTTTAAGGGCTACAGATGATTCTGATGTGAAGCAAAATGAAAATAAGAGTATTTCACACAGTACCCAGCTTAAAAATACATAGCCTCATGCCTTGGGCCTCTAAAAACACTCTTAAAAATCAACCAATTCAATGCTTTTCATGTCAATCATACACAGAGGTCTCCAGTGATTCTGAATTTTATGAGCTGTCACTCATCCCAATCCCAGAGGTGCACCTACTAAATACAAGCTTAATGACCATAGAAAGGATGGTTGACTATTCCTATGCTACAAAAATGTAAATTAAAAGCACAGCAGTAATTGAAATTAAAGGAAAAAAAAAACAAACAAAAAAAAACCAAACACCACTGGCAATTTCTTCCTAAATAGTGTTTTTATACTGGATATGGGCTGTCTTTGTTCACACTGAAATACATTTTGGTCTCAGAGGGATAAAAATGATGCTCAGAAACCTCTGCAGACAGCAAATGGCATTATCTTGAGACAATGAAGATTACAGAGTAATAAATCCTTATAATACATAATGTCACCTGATTAACTGTATTTCCACTCTTACGAGAAACCAGAAAAATTTCTGTTGTCAGCATCAGTCACTGACCATACTGCTCACTTGAAATTAAGTTGCATTTCCCCTTTCTATCAAAGAGGGGGTAATCTACAAAATTTGGTGCACTGCCCCAAAATTGAGTGTGTACCTGAGCTGCCTCACTGATGGAAAGTTACCACTAAGAAGCCAAGTTAGGCCACAGATACTGAACCACACAGTGGAGAAATACAATTTTAATAACACTTTGCAGGGTGATGATAGAAGAAATAAAATAGTCCACCAGAAAAAAGAGAGGGAATTGATGCCTGTATCTATTCTGTTGGTGAAAGTAACTGAACTGGCTGCCAGGTGTGTAATATTGAGAATAACTTATCACAGAATTGTGAAATGGTTTGGGTTGGAATGGAGTCTAATTCAGGTTATTCAGCCCAAGGCCCTGCCATGAGGGTCTCCATTTGACGTAAGTTGCACTGGAGGTGCTAAAAAATAAATTTAAATGGCCTGGAAGTTGTGTTACCTGCTTGCCTCATTAGTTTATTAAAAAAATAATAATAATTTCTTGATTCAGGTCAGAGCATTCAGTTTATACCAATTAACATATTTACATTTGCATAAGCTGAAGTATCAGATCCAGAGAGGGCACAGAAATGAAACAGACATTTTTTTAATATTTAAGTCAAAATGCCTTGTGTTACCAACATGGCAACTCTGACAATCAAATTACCTGTGCAGACTGACATGAATACTGTTAACACCTTCATTTCACCTCTTAAGGCAGTCCATACTTCTCATCTTTCAGCACAAAAATGCAAAATACTGGCATGAACCACCACTGTTACACTAATCCTTAGCACTTCACATGTAAAGGCATTGTTAGAAAAGTGCAAAGCTATTTTAAATTCCTATACGCACATGGAAAGGTTTTTATTGTGAAACTAAGAAGTGACCTACATTTGCAGGCTTTTCACATAATAAAAGCTATGAGGAAAAATGAGATATCAATGATGGCAAAAGCAGAACTACAAACTGCTGATAATTTGCTGATAATCAGCTTCCTAATATTGATGGGAATACATTCCCTGATGTTGGTATTTCACCTGAAATGTGAGGAGTCACTTCCCAGGAAGAACAGAAGAGGGAAATTTCTTGCCTGCTGAAAAGTGCAATAAAAAAGTGCTAACCAAGAAGCAAACTTTCACAAAAACCAGCTACATTTAGAGGTAACCACACTGATTATACATAAATTACATGCTGTAATTTAAACATTATAGACAGCCTTAATAATTGTTAATTATGTGGATGTGCAGAAAGCCTACCCTCTAAGAGATCCACCAGATCAGTACAAGTGTTATTGATTTTTTTTTTAAGACTTTGATTGGATTAAGTCCTACAGATTTCCTGATAAGAAAACAAAAACCAAACCAAAATTCTGTGTGTACTTTATCCTTTAATGGGCTAGGAAAGCATTTTCTTCTTAACTTCTGATTGTGGAACTGAGGAACAACCCAGAGAGGAATTGAGAGAAAAGTATTCATATAAGATATATAAAATATATTATATTATATATAACATAATATTAATAGGGAGATTTTGTGGTGATTTTATTGACACCACCATAAAGAATACCTCAAGTAAAATCTGTCTTCTCAGTGAACTTATGCTAAGATAGGTTTTTCTCAGTGTGTTGTATTTGTTTCACAAAATTTGGGAACACAAAAATAGTCCTTTATCTTTACAGTTTGTGTTTTTCCTGGAAAGTATCAAAACACAACAGTAACAGCAAAACCTAATTTTGCCTAAATTCAGAAATATGAATCAAACAGCACCCCCAGGTCCTTATTAACATACACAATCCACTCCTTGACAACGTTTCGAGTTTTAAGACTTTGCAATTAATTAATTCTCCAACACTGATCTCTGTGAGTTATTTCATAAACACTCAGTGTTTAAAAGAAACAGTAATTTTCCTCACCAAACCTGCTGCTGGGGTAACACCTTGGGACACTGAAACAAATGCTATTTATAACATCCAGCAGTAACTCAATATCATCAGGCATTCAAATATATGCCTTCAGCTCCAGCATTTCCCTAAAGCATTCAATCCTTTTAAAGACCCAGTTTTTGTGGCAGCAGTTAAAAAAATGTTCCTTCCACTTGATTAAGGGAACCATTTCATTCCCTAAAGGTATCAGATGTTAGCTGTCAGGAGCAGAGACAAGAATTGAGCCTTGTTTCACAGAAGAAATATTAAAAACACAGGACAAAAATCAGTGTCACTGCAATGGGCTGGTGAATTATGGTGTTTGGGAAGCAGGGGTTTGGTTAAAAGCTGCTGGCTGAGGTTTAATCCAGGAAACAGAAAAACTAACACATACACACAAAGAAGAAAGAAAGAAAAAAGAAAAAAATAAAAGAAAAAAAAAAGAAAGAAAAAAAAGAAAGAAAAAAAAGAAAGAAAAGAAAGAAAGAAAGAAAGAAAGAAAGAAAGAAAGAAAGAAAGAAAGAAAGAAAGAAAGAAAAAAGAAAGAAAGAAAGAAAGAAAGAAAGAAAGAAAGAAAGAAAGAAAGAAAGAAAGACGAAAGAACGAAAAAAGAAAAAAGAAAAAAGAAAAAAAAATAATAAAAGAAAAAAGAAAAAAAGTAAGAAAGAAAAGGGAAAAAACCCCAAGCTGCTTGGAAAGACTTTTAGAAATTGAAAAAGGCTATCAGCAAGGACTTGGGTTCTCTCATAGTGAAAAAAGGAGACAGGGTGAGAGTCACCCCTCCAAACAGAAGGATGCAGTGCTGATTTTCGTTTTAAATCTCTGCCATAAGGTGAGGGCAGCAGCAGCAGGGGTTGCTGCACTCACTGCAGGAAGAAATGAATCTGTTTATAATTATTATTTTTATGGATCCAGTAATTCCAGGCCTGATAAGTGATGAAGAAATAAAATAAATAAGAAAATTAAACAAAGAAACAAATGAGGGAGTTCTGCCTCTCCTGTGCTGTAGGTCTGGGCTTCCTGAGGGGGTGAAGGATGAGTCAGGGTGACTCAAAACCCTGTCACAGGGGGAATTGAGAGGCACCTTCTGTTTTACCCTCAAAGTGGGTGATCTGGTCCCAGCCCTGCTCCAACATTAGTCATCCCATGGATTATTAAAAACTCTTTGCCATAGAGACAGAAAGCCAAAGAAATAGAAAAAGGAGTAAGGAAAAAAAAATTATAAAGGAGCAAAGAAGGAGGAACGATGTGGATTGTGGATGTTCTGGCATGACATGAACCTTTCCAAAAAGACTCTTGGCCCTTCCATACAAAAACACAGGGCAGGGAACACCTCCAAACCTCACCTTGAGCCACACCTGGATCACCTGTCAGCCTGGGACTGGCTAGACCAGACCTAAAACCTGAGTTTGTGCTAAACTCAGTATCATCAGCTGGATCCTTGTACCAATCCCATACCATGCCAAGTACTGGGGGTAAACCAAACTTTGCCAAAGCTTTGCCCAATTCATCTATCATGGAAACACCATCCAAGCAAAGAGCTGCAGCAACCACTAGATAATTAAAACATTAAAACACAGCTACAGGACTTAATACTGGTTTAGCTGAAGTCATTTTTTGGGAAATCCAGCTCACAGTGAGGGCACTGTCATCTGAATCACTCTAGCAATAAGCACTTCAGCATGGATATTTGAAAAATAAGACTGCTTCTGTGACCTCATGCTTTCAGGTAAGAACACCAGGAGGGTGAGTGGGGGAACCAATTTCCATCCCTGGAGCACAGCTCACTGAGAGAATGGACAGAAATTCACATGTTCACAGGAAAAAGAGGAGCAAAGCGGAGCACAAAATGCCCCTCTGCAGCCCATGGGCTGGTCTGCTGTGCATGATTTCAGGATTTTTGGCAGGAACACAGTTTAATTTGCCTCTGAAGAGCCTTGTTTACTAGCATTTCCCTCTCACCAATCAACAGGCTGCCACTTCTAACACAGACACAAAACTGAGAGGGATTTAGTGTATGGGTGCTCCTCTTAATAATAACACAGATAATATAAATGATTTATAAATACATTTATAAATATATTATAAATTATATCATGTAGGATATAAATATATCCTACATGAAATTATGGATTCAGAGGTATCTGCCAAAAAAAAAAAAGTAAAAAAAGCTTAGGAAAACAAGGAAACAATGAAATAATTCAAAAGCTTGTAACTGCACCATTACCATGAGAGGAAAATAGCCCTTATGCGAGGGCTAAATCACACAAGTCAATTTAAGCTGCATGCAAATAGATGAGGGACAAACTTGTCAGTTCTAGAGTTATTTGAAACACTGAAGAAAAAAACTTCCCATTTTTTCAAGAAAAAAAAAGAGTCCTGGAATGGTATCTAAATGGGACAGAAAGACTGGAAACAAATGCACAGCTGCAGAGAGTGAAACTTTCAAATTTAATTATGCATGATTGCTAACTATCAATTTTGTTGCTAAAGTAGTATCATCACCAGTAATAAGGAGAACAACAATTTGTCTAATTTAATGGTGCTTGCAATTATGAAATTCTTTGATGTATGGTATTAAGCATGATTTTAACAAAAAATATCATTCAATGGGAAAGAAAAAAACATGTTGTTCCCAGAATAATTCTTGATTCCAGAAACGTATCCAGCTGGAATTTTCCTTCACCCTCACCTGTTTTTTTCTTAATCAGCTGAGATACACAGTAACTTTCTAACAATCAGAAGAATTAAAAAGAAATTATTGATGGAACAAAATGAAATTAATGACTATTCCATCTGAGCTGTACAAGACATTTCAGCCTAATTGTGTTAGTCAGGGAGGAAAGCAGAAAACAATGAGAGAAAGCTTTTTGTATTTTTCAGCTTAGAAAGGTAACCTTTGTGTCCCACAAACACAGAAAAAAAAAAAAAAAAGAAAGAAAAAAAAGAAGGAAAAAAAAAGAAAAAAAACCCAACCAAACTAAACAAAATTAATCACCTGGAAAAGATAAAAAACATCACGACTTCTACTGCCCACAGTTTTAGACGAAACTCTATTGAGAGTGCTTAACCAGCAGAAGGAAAGGAAGGGCAATGCAAGAGCCGGAAAAAAGGAAATAGTCTGTTATCAAAGGACTATTAATTGCTCCCAAAGTAAGAGCAAGTGATGATCTTCTTCCTTTATTTACTCGGACGTTCAGCTGTCTAATCAAAGAAACGTTGTGCTGGCTGGGCTGAAAGAAAACTGTACCTTTTGTTTTGGTGATTGCCCACTAGACCTTAAGGGCTTTCATTGGATCAGTTTTACAGCTCGCTGCTGCGCTTTAGAGAGGCAAAGGAGCAGCAGGCAGCTCCCAGCCTCCACTTGCACCTCCAGGGAGCAGGGACAGGGCTCTGGAGCATCACCCAAATCCATTTTGTGGTTGCTGCTGCTTGGTTGGTCCCCCCTCCAGAGCTGCAGTTTCTGGTTATAGTCAATTTACTGCATTAGCAAATAGGACTTTCTAATTGTAATTAGCTGGTGAGATTCGGGCCAATAGATTCGAAAAGACCTAAGACAAAGCACCCATCTACAGAGAGGACAAAGATTACAGGTTTTGTAGAGATTTTGAGTGCTTGCACTCCCTGCTTTAGCCTAGCAAAGCAGTTTGGCACGACCCACAATTCCAGCGGCCCTTTTGCAGTTTGTAATGAAGTACATGAATAATAATGTTAAAAAAAAAATAAAATTTCCTTACTGCCTTGCAGACCCTCAAAATGTTAGATTTTTGCCTTCAACTCTACAATGTGCAAAAAAAAGATGGAAATGCAGTCCTTTTATCCTCCGTGCATCCCCCACGCACAATCCATTACCAAAGCCATGAAAGTATAAAAGTGTCAGGTCCTCTTTCTCTTCAGAGCAGCAAGTTTTGTAATTTGCCTCCAGGCAGAATAGGAACAAGCAGCTATTCAATGTTTTTATGGCCTGAAAGAATTCTTACAACAGCAAAATTATTTTGGAAGAAAATTTCTTAACTCCTGCTGGAGAGAGCAAAGATGTTCCAGATGATCTGTAAATGATATGTAATGTATGCTTTTTCTCCCCTATCTAAATTTGCTGTATTCTGCCTTTTTAAGGATTTCTCTATATTGAAAACAGAGTATTTCTAATAATGGATACCATTACAGAACGTGTGTGCAGAGGCTGAAAACGACCACAAGCACATTTCTCAGGGCATGCAAGGCTTTATAGTCATTTCTGTGTGAGATGAGGCCTACAGGAGTGAAGAAAACCTTCACTCCTGATACTTAGAACGCAATTTTTTTTTATTCAAGATGTTTACGACTCTGCAGATGTTACAGGTTTATTTCTTTCCTTACAGGCTGAGTGAGCACAGCAAATCGTCCCCCCGGGAGCTCGCGAGCCAAGGCACACACAACTATCCCAGAAAACATCTCCCTGCATCCACAGGAATAAAACACCATTAAAAACCCAGCCTTAAGGGGCTGGTGAACCTCCTGCTTTACTGGTCCTGACCAGAATTCTGGCTTGTCTGTGAAAACGGGCAATTTATGGAGAAGCTTTGAGCGCAGCAGCCTCAGCTCTCTGTTATTTCATGCCCCACCTGAGGAGAGGGGCAGTGAGATGAAAACAGGGGTAATCAGGCACACTAAAAGCTCTTGGCTGGCAGGGATGGGGCAGGATCACTCAGGAAGCAACAACAACATGAGCCATTGTATCCCAAACCTGTCCCGACAAAGGCGGCTCTGTCGCTCTGTTGACTTTTCCCAGTTTGTCTCGCTCGATGCCTTTGATAAACTGTCAGGACTAGTTCCTCCAAGGACTACATTCCCCCCCAAAAAAACCTCCCTCTGCCAGCCTCACATATGGTACAGCTTCTTGAGCTTCAGGAGCCTGCAGTTCTCATAAGAACTCTTCATGTTTTCCGTAATAATTCCAATACTTTTCGCATTATTTTCCAGCTGTGCCGCATACGGGCTGAGCAGCACCACAAATCCTGCCCTATAACGTTACTCACTCCTAGCTGGTGCTGCAATCCTCTGGGCTAAGCTGCAGAAATATTAAAAAAGTACAGAATCAGGCTGCTGAATGCCAAATATACTAACAGTTTACACAGAAAACAGATGAATTTACTAACGTTTCCCAGCCCCTCAAATAAAACAAAGTTGAAATCAGACTATTTTGGCTCCTAACAAGAAAAATGATCAAGTTTCTCTTCTCCAGAGACAATTTTTCTCAAAGCTGATCAGGCTGAACTGCCCCCTAGAAATTAACAGTATTAGAAAGCTAATAGAGCAGGACATGTACTGGATAAAATAACATTTTTCTAAGGTCTTTAGACAGTCAGGGCTTTTCTAATTTTCAAACACCCAGAAGGACCAACAGGAGAACAATTCCTCAGGTGGAGACTCCTGTCCTAAGGGAGCATCCACAGGGTCTGGATTTGCCTCCTCTGGAGCCAGGGAGAGCTGGAGCATAAAAAGGGATAATTGTGGAGTCAGAGTGTAATTCAGGGACTTGTGCAATACCACTGTTCTTTAAATTCACTGTTTAAACAAATAGCTTATTCTGCAATAATTTGCCTATGTAACCAAGCTTATATCAAGGTCTAGAATACAAGAACTGTTAATACCAGGGTGACTAAGCCATCCACTTGCAAAAGCCAGACAAAAAGGGGATAAAATACATGTCTGAGGACGGGAAATGTTTCACACTGAGAGCACAGAGTGCCCTTTTTCTGAAGAATGATTAGTGCTCTGCAGCTGCCCTGACCTCATTATATTCACTCTGCTGAAATTCAAACTTCCTATTCCGACAGTTTGTTCAGAAGGTGAAGGAAAAGGGGTTTTTTTTGTTGTTGTTTTCTGGTTTTTTTTTTAATTTGCCAGTCATGGATGATTACACATCTTCCTTCCACTGATAGCCAAGGGAGATGCATGCCCAAACAGCACTTTTGCCCTCCACAACCTCCCTCCTAGGAAGGCAGCTCCTGGCAAGCAGGTTTTATGGTGAATAATTCCAAATAATTTCACCTGCCCATTTTCGCTGGCCATCCCTCTGAGCTCCAGCAGCCACAGCTCAGGCTGAGAAATCACCTCTGGCAAGCCTGAAAAATTGCTTCTCCTCCTATTAAGCAATTTTCAGCACTTTATTCTGGTCAATTCAGCAGGTGACCATTCTCCCCAAGAGGGCACTGGGACCTGAGGGAGTGGAGATGAAAGCTTTTCCTCCACAGATAAACATGTTACATTTTTAATTCATTAAGACCCTCATTTGACTCCTCTAAAAACAACAGGCTGTTCACAATGCTTGTTTAATGGGAATTACAGTGGATTACCAGCAAGCAAAAAATCAAAGATAATCTATATTTGAGAACTCAGTACTTCCTCACAGCTGCACCACAAGCATTGTCTGCCTGTCATCAGCATTTTTTTGTGCATTGCTTGTTGTATCAATCTGCTTTCACTAACCCAAGGCAGCAATGCTAATATTTAAGCCTAGTTGAGATTTATATTAATGTANGTGGGTTCATCACACGTGTGCTGATGTCCTCGCCATGCACCACCTCAGCCTCTTGTCCTGGATGTCACCACAGCTGCTCCCATCCACACCAAAAACACAGACTCAGTATTTCAATATTCTGCCATAAATACCTTTCCCTTGGAAAGGAGACACATTCCAGCCCAATTCAGCCTTCTGAGAAGGGGAGGTTTCTCAGGAGACAATCGTTCAGAGACAAAACCTCACAGACCACAGGGCTTCCCATGTTCCCATCCACCTGAATGCATGCCATAGGCCAAATTCCAGATTAGGATGAATTTATGTTGTTGCCACTGCCTTTTGGGTTGGCTTTAAGCTTTTGCAGACTGCCTCTTTACAAAGTTATCTTCTGATGCAAGTCCTAATCACTGCTGTGGCCACAGGAAGGGAGATCAGTAATTCCATTTTCCATCATTATTCTTTCATGCTGGGAGAACAAAATGCCTTTTTAATTGCCCAAACAAAAAACTTCATGCTACATATAAGAAATACAGATGCAATTTTGCTTAGAATTTGAACAAGGAAAAGGCTGCCAGAGCTCCAGGAGTGTTTGGAGAATGCTCTCAGGCACAAGGTGGGATTGTTGGGGGGGTCTGTGCAGAGCCAGGATGATCCTGATGGGTCTCCTCAAGCTCAGGGTATTCTGTGGTTCCTAACGAAAGAAGATTTTAACAAAAATCCTGCAGGTCATCCAAGAACTGCAAACTAACAGTTTTTGGTCAGATGTCTACTTACACAGCAAAGCCACCTGCCAAAAGTAAGCCCTGTGGGATGTACAGTAAGAAATTTAAATTTCAACCCACAAAATGTAAAAATGCAGCAGCTCCATGTGCCTAAGGTGCTGCCCAACATCAGAGCTGCCTTCTGGAATATCAGGAAATTTAGTCTGCCACAATTAATGTTTTTAGGCTCACCTGCTTTCTGACTGAAATCCTCGGAAGCCACACACACACTGACACAGGGTGATTAAAAAAGCAGGAAATTGGAGGCCCTGTGGAAGGATTCTGGCAGGTGAGCCCTCTGCAGTAGCTCCTGAATGGTGAGTGTATAAATTAACAAATCATTCACAGGCTAAAATAGTATCATGCTTCCAAATGATTTTTGTAATTGATGAGACTAAATGTGGAGGCTGGGCCCATACATCTAAAGATATTTATTTCAGACTTAGTAGATATCTATACTCATCCATTTAATCCCACTATATTGATCATGTGTCCTTTAAAAGGATTTTTTTCCTTAATCCAAGTGATCCCCTTTCTACAGACTCATTCTCTTATGCTCAGAACTCTGTTAAGTGTATATTTTATTCAGGTAATGAGATGCATGTGACTTTTCCTTAATTACTTAAACATCAAATGGACAAAAAAGAAATCTTTATTTCTGGTTAAAGCCATAAAGACACTTTCAAAACACTTTCAAAACAGCTTTCCACCAATTAAAATAACGATTAGTTGTACACAGTACTTGAATACATGGTACAATAAAATCTAAGGTATCTTCAGTGCCTTTCAGGGGAAATATCTGGGTTTTTGTGAATGCTTCTGAATGCAAGCAGTTAACCTTCCATGTTGATTAATAAGTCTAGGGACCACATGTCAGGCATGCAGAATTTATTAATCTGTTCTTTGTATTTTAGAGGTAAGTGTATAAAATACCTGGAACACCACAGCAATTGTCAGACTGGGCTTCAGAGATTAAGTAGAAGGCAACTCCACTGATGGGAAAGACACTATAAATAAAAACACACTAAAGATTTCATTGATCAAACGCCCTCTGAATGCATAATTCATCAAGGTGTTTGAGAACATTGAGATGCCTTGTTTGAACAGCAATCCACTTCTGTCAGTAATTTGAAATTTAAATTCTCACATTAGCTTCAGGGGGAAGCAGTGGGCGTGCTCAGCAGGCTGGAGGTATGAGGAAGAAGAGATAAGGATTAAAATAGAAAAGCGAGGAAAAAAGTGTCTATTTCAAAGTGCACACTGTTAATTAATAGATTATGAGCCAAAAAAAGGAAAATGCATAAATATTCCAGTGACAGCGTCACAGTTTTAAAATAAGTGTTAATTCAGAATTAAGAAGTACTGTAGCAGACTTTTATTATTTTCAGTTGGATGGATGGAGGGCTTGACTGGGCAAAGTTAACGACACAAAAGATGGAGTGGATTATTTCCCTACAGCTCACAGAATCACAAATTCCCAGAATGGTTTGGGTAGGAAGGGATGTCCAAACCCGTGCAGTTCCTGCTGGGACATGTGTTCCATGGCAGGGACACCTCCCACTGTCCCAGGCTGCTCCAGCTCCAGTGTCCAACCTGGCCTTGGGCATTCCAGGGATCCAGGGGCAGCCACAGCTGCTCTGGGAATTCCATCCCAGCCCCTGCCCGCCCTCCCAGAGAACAATTCCTTCCCAATATCCCATCCAGCCCTGCCCTCTGGCAGTGGGAAGCCATTCCATGTGTCCTGTCCCTCTAATTCCAGATGAAGAGTCCCCTCTCCAGGTCCTGGAGACACAAACTTGTCTTCTCCAGGCTGAACAGCCCTGACTTTCTCAGCCCAAAGTTGCCACTGACCCCCAAAATCATCCAAGCTTGAGTTGCTCTGGCAAAGCCATAGCTCAGCTCAGTCCTCATTCCTTGGTCCATTCCAACCAGGCAAAGCTCATCCTCCTGCCCAAAGAACTCCAGAGGACAGCCTACAACTGGTACAGGATAGTTTGTACTGCCTGAAACAGTCAGGAAATTGAAGGAATTCTGCTGGGAATTCTGCTGGGCTAATACTCCTACTCTCTTCACAGCACCAGAAAGCAAGAGGTTGCCACAAGGTGGGCACCTCCCAAATTTTGTCACGACTTGTGATTCTGGAAAGCTCCCAGTGATGTGGAACACTGACAGCCTTGTTTTGGAAGGAACTGGTGGGAATAGAGGGATGGAGAAGTCCAGACACAGCCTCAGCCCCAGGAAACCACCAGCCTCTAAACCTCTGCCCCCTGCCACTTTGCTTAATGCCATCTCTCAACAGACCAAGAATTCTTCTGTCCCTTATCTATAACCATCCACTGCCTGTGTGTAATTAAGTTTTCTTCTGAAGTGCTTTTTAATAAAGCTGAGGCTGCTGCCTAAGCCCTGCTCACACATCTGCTCTGTCCTCGTGGTGTCAGTTCATCTATAATTAAACACTAGAGAGCTTTATCACCTATCAGTCATCATTCATCCAGGAGCTTGTCTTATTTATCCAACATATTACTTTTTTTTTTTTTCTGCAATACTTGCCTGGTGGAGAAGCCTTTCACTATTTCATTTAATTCTGTTGCAATAATATCTACAGCAAAATTCTTGTGAAATCAAGAAGTGTTAAAATAAAAAACAGTAGCTTCAGAGTTGACATTATCAAAGAATTCTCATATAAGCTTCATATACAGATGGAATATGGAACTGCTACTGTATACTTTAATATGGATTGCTCCTTTGGTTTGTTTTTCAGGTTAATAAATAAATTTTATTATAATTTATCTGACAGCTTGGTTACTGGCAGGAAAATTCATTTTGCTGAAAGATGGAAAATGAGAAAATATATAGCACCACACTGAAAATAAGATATAATAAGGAAGGAGAATAAACCAGTATACATTAAAATTATCCAGCTGCTGAGAAGAAAAAGAAGACTATGGAGGTGTCTTGCTTGCACATTTATAATAAAAGTTTAATTTTTCAATTATATCCCTGTAATATCCTGTCCTGCAGCACTGATTACTTCCTTGGCTCACTGAAAATTAATTTTGCATAGTGCAAAACTGTCTTTGGAAAACAAGCCCCATCCAAACAAAACAAAACAAAACCCAACAATCTACCTTCTCATCTAAGATTTGAAAATCCTTCTCCATTAACAGATCCACAATAACACAAACGAGGAACTGACATATTAATGATGTCTGTAAGAAGTTATTAAAGACTGAGGACCCTGATTATGTCTTGTCACTCTTGTCCTTAATTAGCTTTTATTCTACAGACTCTCAAGTATGAAGAGCACCAGGCTTCCAAGACTGTAGATCTTGCCAGTTTATAAATAATCCCCACTGTTCATCTGGAATTTTGTAGTTTCCTGCTGTTTTGACACAACCAGCATTGAAGCCAATAACCTATAAATAGATGGATGAAGTTGCTGAGATCTCCAGATGAGCTTGGACACTGAGGGGTGTCCTGCAGCACCCTGAGGTTGGTGCCAGACAGGACCAGACCTAAACCTGGGGAATTACCTGAACTAGACACCACACAAGGGGGACACTGGATTCCAAAACCCATTCCAGGATGCTACAGCCAAGGTTGTGAGCTGCCTCAAGAAAAACAAAAATCCCTACAGCTGTGGACCCTATGTTTCTGTTTCCATCAGCTGAATATTTAGGTGAAATTGCTCAGAAAAACAATCTGATTTCTCTTTTCTTCACCTGCATTAAGGCAGTCACATTTTGCTCCAGGGGACAATGGAGACTGTGTTACATGAGACAACCTACTCTTGTGAGAACATACAATGGAAGAATAATAATATTTGGAGATGTCAGGTGATGGCAGGTAAACCTCCACACAGGTGCACCTTTATGCAGGGGAGCACCAGGCTCTACCTTGGTTCATTTTCTGAATTCCATGTCAAATTGGCTAAGCCTTAACAACTGGAACGTTTTCAGGATGAAAAGCACTTGTCAACATGACTCAGCCAAGAAATATATGTAAAAGCAGAGAACTCAATTACATTTGGAATGCTGGTGCCCTGCTAAGGAACAGCAATTTCAGGTGTGACAGAAGGTTTGAGGTTAATGATTTGGAAGGCCTATCTGAGACTCAACTTTCTGATGCCAAGGTAATGGCCTTTAAATAAATACCAAGTGAATGCTTAAAAATAAACACTAAATGCTGCTGAAGGTAAAAAAAAATAAAAATAAAAAAAAGGTGAAGATGTGAAATAAAAAATATGAATAGCCAGCTTAGATTCAGGGTGATTCAAGTAATTTGAAAGGCTTGGGTAGACATGCATACTCATCTGTCCAACAACATCCAAGTCTGTTTGCTATCTGTTGTCTCAATAATGCACTTTATTAATACAAATTCCTCTCAAATCAGTTATTTTCTTTCACTTCCATATTTCTTTTTGGAATAGAAATGTATAGATAGAAAACAGAATGTATTTTGGTTGATGCATCATGAAAGTCCACTGGTGTCTGAAAATTACATGTGTCACCATACCCTGGGCTGGTTTTGCAAAGGGACCTCAGCAACAGAGAACTCAGAAGCAATGAATCTGTATTTTTAGCTTGGTAAAATGAAAACACGTCAAGACACAGGAGCTGGTGCAGAGCTGGGAGTGGCATGAACAAAACCATGAAGAAGGGGAGTGTCTGGCTGACACTGCCTCAGGGGAACACAAAAATCTGGCTTTTTTTTTTTTTTTTTAAATCTAGCTCAGGGAAAGGTTATAAAAGCATCAGGAACATCTCACCCTTGCAAATCACTGCATGAGAGAAGCTGTGAAGGGAGGATTGTGGTCTCTGGCAGCATCCTGCACCCAGTCATGCTGAGCAGACAGCCTGACAAGCATTCCTCCTGTGTGATGGGATGGTTAATGTGGTGTCAGGTAGAGCAGAAAAGGTGTAAATGCATATCAGGCACGAAGCAGGCTCTCTGCCTCTCAAGTGTTGTGCTGGAGGGCAGAAAGTGGGAAGGCAAAGAGAGGTCTGCCACGAAAGAGTGGATACACACCACATCCCTCTAAAGCTGAATTTCACATCTCAGTCCCACCCCTGCTTATTCCAGTGCCTTGACATGATTTCCCCAAACCTCCTGCTGTGTTATTCCCTATGTTCAGCCAAGTCAGCCACCACCTGCTCACGGGCAGAGCTTGCTGTCCCAAACACTGCTCCCAGATTTGGGAAGGACAACACTCACCCCAAAGGGAAGTTGCACAAACTTCATGTATCTTTTAAGAAAATGTTTTACCATCCTGTTCTCCTGTTCTTCCCCTTGCTTCTCTCCCTCACCACCATCACTTGGACATTTTGCTTACACATTTTGCTCCAGGATGGCTCTCAGTGACATTGATAAAAAGTTGATGGTTTTGCCTCTTTTTAAAACTTTGAAGCCCACAAAGTATTTTGAATAATTTAAAGAGTCAACAGGCAACTCATCATGTCCTGACAATGTTTTATTTTAATTTGGGGATCTTCTGTTTTGTGTCTTCAAATCTGTTTTTAGTTCAGCTGAAACATTTGCTCAGGTTCTAAGCAGTTTTGTCAACACAACTGGCTATAATCTGGTTTGGGGTTTTTTTTTTGGGTTTTTTTTTTCATTTAACATTTTTATTCAATGCTGTAGCTACACAGATATACAACTAGAGAGGAGATTTAATACCAAGATATTCTTCCCTAACCTGGTGTTCCAGAACAGTTCAACACCGACAGCACTTGAACAAATAAATAATTTTGTACTTGTGACAAACAGCAAATCCTGGAGGTTTACTCCTTGTAGAAATGTTTTCCCATTCAGTGGTGAGTTTTAGCCTAAAGGATTGATGGTTGTCTTTATAAAAAGATATATTTTTTTCAGGACAGCTTAATAATAGTAGGATTTTGTTCAGGTAGTTCAATAGTTACCCAAGGATCAGCTCCAGAGGGACTAAAGCAGTAATTCTCTGGATGCTTCACATCCCCAGCAGAAACCAAATGATTTATCACCACTTTAACTCCAGTTTTACACTTGTGAAACCTCAAGGTTTAGCCAGTTGTGCAGAACATTGAAGTGATGAGTAATGAGCCATTTTTCTCTCTGAACAAAAAAACAACCCCTGTGAAAATATTTTATAGAGCTGCTCAGGAATCTGGGGAGTGGGGAAGATCACAGTACAAACTAGGTGTTGATAAGAGTTTATTCCTGTGAACAAATCATAGTTCAGAACCTGGTAATTTTAATTACTGTGTGAGGAACTTCTCAATATGTAAAAAACAACAAAAAAATAATCTTTTCTTTAGACTCCTGCTAAGTTCAGTGAACATTCTCTCTGTTCTGTGATGTCTTTAGAAAATCACATCTCTGTGAGCTTCTACAACATAAAACAAATTTCTTTCAAACTTTTTCTACAATTAGCACCTTTTCCAACAGCCCTCTCATAAATTATTTTCTCAAGTTAAATACCTTCTTTATCTTTTCTAGATAAACACAAGGCCAGAGGTACCATTTTTTAACTTAACAGACAGGTCTCTTACTTTGATGTCAAATACTCCTTGGGGGATCTATATAAGTGGAATATAAAATATTTATTTCTACACTCTTGAATAATTAACACCTTTTAAAGAAGCACATGAGAAATCTCATCTCTTTCTGGCATGAGACCTGGAATGAAACTCACCCTCACCAAACAGTGGAGTTTTCTTGCACATTTTTCCCATTTACTCCGTTTTAGTCATCATTACTGTGTTCATTCTAAATGTACAGGATGAACCACTGATGCCAGTGGTTACACTGCTGTTAAATTTAAATTCACCTCAGTACTTTGAATCATCAACATAATTTTGAAAAGAGCCTTAAATTTAACTCACTTCTGCTATTTAGGATTCATTACAACATTGCCTCTGTTGGTGATAATTTTTGAATATTGACCATTTTCCTTCAGTTTTACCCCGAGTCCACTTATAACAGCTGATACACAGAAAACCATCTGAGGAAAACACAAGCATGTAATTAGCTTTAAAAATTGCTGGTTGTATGTTCAGGCTTGAGTGATGCAACAGCTACATGACAATTGTTATGAATGGTTTGACAGATGAATAAAGTAGGGAATTATTTTAAGTGTTATTAAGCAATCAAGGGAGTGTGTCAGCAATATTCTGTGTTAACAAGGCTCATATTAATCTAATTCTGCACCTCCTGCAGCTTCTAATAAGGACATTTTTATTTATGCTCAAGGAAACTGAAAGGCAGTCAGATAATTTTAAGAGAGACTTGATTTGAGCAATTCTGTCCCTAATTCTCAAAGTTTATGGTCTGATGCACGAGTATGTGCAATGTGCCCTGACACAGATGGCAGAGCTCATCAAAAAGGGCTCCTGATTAATGCCACAGAAACCCTGACAGAGGCTGACAGAAACAGATGAGTCCCCTCACCCGACCATGGAAGTGCATTTGCTCAGGCCATATGTATTAGTCACATTTATGAATATTTATCCACTCTGACCAGACCTGGGAATGCTCTAAATATCATCACAAATTCATTGCATGCACATCAAAGTTTGGTTGTTTTTTTTTTTTTTTTTATTTAGTGCTTTTGGGGAGACATATATACATGTTATATAGGAAAACAAATGCACCCTCAGTGCATCTCACCACATTCCCTCTCCTGTCTCTGCTCACAGACCTGTCCAGTGCCACCTCTCACCCTTTTCTGTGCTCTAGACCTTTTCCTGCTCCTTCTCCAAGCCATTCTGAGGCAGCAACAGGATTTTAAAAAATTCAGCACAAGCCCTTTTCACCCTTTTCCTGTGTTTTTGCACCAGAATTCAAGCATTCTGCAACAGAAAATGTCCTAATATCTGTATGCTGTTCAGTTTCAGCAGCATCCTTATGCATCACACACAAGAGGTCTAGGACACCCAAATCTGATAAAAATATTTCTCTCTGGCTGGACCTAGGTCTTCACAATCAACAGTAATCAGTGAAATTGGGCAGGTGAAGAAAAATAGACAATCCAGACACAGCCATCACTGCTTGAGGAGTAAACTCCCCATTGGAAAAATAATTCCCATGCAGTTAGTTCTGTGGATTCTAAGCAGAGGATTAAGCACTTATTTTAGCATGAAGAAATCGCTAAATCTAAATGGTAGCTTTTTAGCCCTGCTTTGCTGAAGTGGGACATTTCTGGGAGGGGAAAAAATGGTATAAAGTTAAGTAAAAAAGGATTAATAGAAATAAAATTAGAAAGATTAATAGCTTCATGCAGTGAATCTGAGTTTTGAAAAGTGCACTGAACTGAGCAATCACCTCAGCAGAGCAAGCAGCATTTGCAAGAGTTTGTGAAAGCCTTTCTCAGATCATGAGTTTTAGTGTCTTTCTGAGCACAGGATTTTCTCCAGCAGGTTTCCTGGGATACATTGTGATTTAAGGGATTACTGGCCTTCCCAGACAGTTGTGCTATACAAAACACTCCAGTTTAATGCACTGAAGAAGACTTAACTTCATGTTCAGCCCAAAGAACAACAGAAACAGGTATTTGAGGCAGCTTTATGCCATTAATAGAGCCAGGCTTTTCTCTTATTCTCTGCCATGCCATTTTTGACCCCAGGGCTGAGGTGGCAAGCAGGTTACTTGGGCTTTCCATCAGCCTAATCTCAATCTCCTGCCAACACCTAATCAAAACCTCAGGCACCTACATTACCTGCTCCTTCCTGTCACAAACAATGTGAAAATAATTCTGCCTGAAAAGCTGGCTTTGGGAATTTGAGGTTTTAATGGCACCATCAAGAGCCCCTTTGCAGAAGTGTTCACACAGAAAGTGCATGTTTGCTCCTGCACCCTCATCACCAGGATGCACGTGGAATTTCAAATATTGCCTTTTTTGCTGCTTTTAACACAATCTCCTTTTCTTGGCTTCCCATCCTTTACCCTGAAAGTCTGAAAATGCTGGAGCATGGTCCACTTCAAAAGCCAGTGACTGTTCCAGCACTGCTGGTTACCTCAACCACACACAATCTTCCCTCCTTCTTGGTGTAATTTACCTCTGAGGAAAAATTCTTTGGCCTCCCACATTAAAACACCCCATCGAGGTTCTCAGAATTTAACAAAACTAATGCACAGTGTGATAAATTAAACTATTCCAACCCACAACCTGCCCAAGAGGGGCTTAAAATATAAAGCTCAGGTAAAACACCACTTCAGTTAAAACCCTTGTTGAAAAGGCAAGGGGAAAGCATCAAAAAGTTTAGCAGAAAGGTAATGGAGGAAGAAGGTATACTTTCAATTTTTTAAGCTCTTCTCTTGTAATCTCACAGTCTGAAATATGAAACAAATTTTCTGGAAACGTTTCAGTGAAATACATTATAGATGAATCATTGGAGACACATATCTCACCAGATTTGTCACAGCAATAAAACCCTGACCTAAGGAACATGCCCTGAGACAACAGAGGGTAGAGTCCTGTCAGTCTTACTGAGTAATAACTCCTCCATCAGCAGTCAATTATTGGGCTATTACCAGTGACAAAAACCTGTGAGATGTGCTCCAAACTGGAGAGCTGAGAGACTTTCCCCAGGAGAAATAGCAACCTCTGAGGTCAGCAGACAATGTTCATTTTTTTCCTGCCTTGGGCTTTCAGCCTTCACATTATCCCACCCTTCCCTGGGGAGCTGGGAGAAATGGTGATGGTGGATCCCAATCCCTTCCACTTCCCATGGAAATAAATCACCCCTTCTCATGTGGATGGTGGAAACCTAATTATCCACTGCTCAGTTAAAAAAAAACACTGCATAGGTACCACCACCAGGGAAAAAAACACTTGAGCTTTGTTGCATTTATATCTGCCTTATTCATTCCAGCTGAATGAAGAATTACTCTAGATTTTTTGCACTGTTGTTTCTCCCAATGATTCATGTCTTATGCAGTTTTTGCAATATTGCCATCAAAGGCTTTATCGCTTTTTATTTTTTTGCTCTGACAGCGCCCCCCATTGTTGCACAGGTCACACAGCACAGCTCTCCTGAACAGTCACAGGTGATGAGGGTCGCGTATCAAAGCTCCCGTCGGGCCACACAAAGGTGCTCTGATATTGCTGATGTTTGCTCAGGTGGGGGCAGAACTGTCTGGTGTGACTGATGCCACACTGCTGCTGCCAGCGCCCTGGCAAAGGAGGGGAGAAAGGAGCAGAAATAGATGGGAGAAGGGGGAAGGGGAGGGGAAACGGGAAGGAAAAGGGGAAGAAAAAGAGGAAGGAAGGATTCCAG
>VXBI01011267.1:0-59311 GCA_013397375.1 Toxostoma redivivum
CTCAGAGTAAGAGAAGGATTAGAAATTGCTCAGAGTTAGAGAAGGATTAGACTGATTTCCCACCACGGCTCATCATACTGCGAAGGAAACGTGACCCTCACGTGCTCAAGGGGTGTGTTTTGACGTCTTCACTTCCAGGTCCTCCGCCGGAGCCGGGAGCAGGCGGTGCCGGCAGAGGGAGCAGGCGGCGCGCGGAGCGGGGCTGGCTTGGACGGCCCGCGGCGCTGCCAGGCCTGCGGCAGGTTCGCTCAGGGGCTACACTCGCCGAAGTCCACCGAGACCCTTTTCTGCTTAAAGCACGGTCACATGTGGGATAGGGTGAAATAAGCAGGTTTGCAGCAACTTAAAAATCTGTGTCTGTGCCTTGCAGCCTCTTTACCTCCCTTCCCTCATTCCTGATATAAAGTTCCTACTTGTCTTGGGGTGACTGTATGATGCCTGTATTCCCAAATCGTCTGTTCTGTTGGTGTTGAATATTAAATTCTGCAACTTTAAGACTGGTTCCAGGAGTGAAGCGGGGGGAAAGAAGAAGTGCAGGGTTTGTTATCAGAGGCTGCACCAGCTCCCTGGCATTCCTGCTGACACTGTGTTGTCTGCGGTGGACAGCGAGGGAGAGCTCTCCTTTTGCTCTGGGTTGGTTCTTCTGGCGAGCTGAGGCAAAGAAACTCCCTGGATTGCTTTTTTCCTCCTTTTCGTTTTTTTCCTGGAACTGTTTTGAACCTGCTCTGGACTGAAAACCCAGAAAGAGCAGCAGGAGCTCACACCTGTGGCCCACCAGGCCTGGCCTGGGCCGTGGCATTTCCCAGCACCGGAGGGGCTGAGAGCAGCCTGAGTGAGCCGGGCAGCCCACGGGAAGAACTCTGCTGAATCTGTCATCTCTTCAGAGTGGCAAGAGGTTTTTGCTGTTTGGTATTGTTCAATTCTATGCTGGGAGGTGTGTTGCCTGTTGAATAAACAGTTTTGTTTCTTTTTCCACTTCTCTCCGAGGAAATTTTTTTTCCCGAGCCAACTGTGGGAGGGAATGCTTGGATTGGGTTTTTTTTTTTGTTTTGTTTTGTTTTGTTTTGTTCCCTTCCCTGGAGGGACCCCATTCAGAGGTTTCCTCCCAAATTTGCTCTAAACCAGGACACTACTCCAAAGCAGGAATGAGGAAGGGTATCTACTTCTAGATGACAGAGCATCAGGTCTTGTCATATTTATTTGAACCACTGAAATAATCAGAGTAATGTTTTAGGGAGAGACTTGTTTTAGAAGAGCGTTAACCTGTGTGCTTAAAATTTGACAAAATTCAAACCCAGTGAATCTTCTATAATGTCCATGTAATCCATATAGTAAATATGATAGAGTCTTGCTTAATCTTAGTTCTATGCAGCATTCTGTCCTAGAATAAGATTATGCTTTGTATAGCAAAGTTAAGCTCTAATTAATTAAATATAACTAGCTCAAGCAATAATACATAGAGTCAGTATCTTTCCTGGCGTGGGCTGTAGCTCTGCTTCCCACCATTTCTACCAGGGGCTGAGAATAAGACTTTGCCAACTATCTGGGAACAATATCATCACACCTCTTGAGACAGATTTACTTGCACAGAATTTGGTCAGTGGGATCCACACATCAGCTTGAGGTTACTGTAGGAGAAGAAGAATAGAAAGAGAAGGAAGTGCCTGACAAGTGGCCAGCCAAGAAGTAAAGGAATGTGGCCACCAGAAGAGTGTCCTTTCTGGAGTCAGTGAGCAGTGAAGCTGAGGAAAGTGACTATAAGTGTTGTCAGGCTTTTTCCTCTGTCAACTTCGCCCTTGGTATTAGGTCTGTGATAATTGATAAAAGATTTGTGTCAATAACAGAAGCATTGGGGTTTGTATAAACCAGAATACCAAGCTCTGAAGTGAAGCATGGACACTAGATAAAGGAAATTATATGATAAAATCATTCTGTTTAAAATCACCTTGTTAGGTTATATTATGTTAAGTTATGTTATGTTATGTTTTCCAAATAAGTTGTATCAGCTACCAGCTTGCAAAATCAGACTTTGCAATAGCCCTTCCTGCCTTTGTGTATCTCAAGAGCCAGACCTCCAAAACTTCTCTGGAGGTTATCTACAAGGACCAGATGGTTATCTGTGATTAAGATTATCACCTGGAGGCCTGGTGAATCTGTGTAAGGATGTTTATTCGACCACCACTGCTTACCTGGCAAAATTGGGGCAGCAAAAAAACCATAAAAATTATTGATTACAACGGGAAACCACACTACAAAAAGGAGCTGCAAACCAAGGTCGGTGGGGTGTAGATTGGTCAGTGATCCCTCACGTTCCCCCACCGCACTGCTTGCTCTCTCTATATCAAATAAAACAATCTAAATTTTGCTAAATATTGAAACTCTTGTCTCTCATTTATAACAGGTTCCAGCCAAGCTACTTCTTGGTTGCTCCTGTATATGGTGTTGTCATTGCTGATAGGATCACATTTAAACAGTCACAGGTGGTGTGTGTCAGTCACTCCACTTTGTGCATATTTATGGCTGGTAATGCTGGGTTATTTATATGATTAATTTCTACTTTTTTATTTGCTAACTCTTGCTTTTCCCTTTAATATAGACAGGAAACACATGGGAAGAAAGATGAGATTCTTGGACTATAAGCGAATTGCTTTCTGTAAGAATCTACTAAGATTTGCAAGTGGAAGGCCAAGGCAACAGCATAGGAAGGAGAAGGGAGAAAGAATGACATAGCAGCTCGGGTGGAAGGCTGCAGGGCTGCAATTGATAGCTGAGCCCTGAAGGGTGCACAGAAGGCACTTGGCATTGCAAAGGTGAGGTCACTTGTGTGTGTCTGTGTGCAGCAGTTGATATGTCTGCCATTTGCTACTCAGTGCTAAAAGAGGGTTTATGCAATGAAATTGTGATCATAAGGTTGGACTGGGAAACCTACACATCAGAGCCTAACAACCAAGGAGGCAGAAAAGCATGCACACTCTTTTTCCATGGCATGGTTGAGCTCAAGCTTTATGGTTACCTCACTAGAAAATTAAGCAAGGAAGGAAAAGCAGATTCTATCAAATTTCTTAAATGTGAGCAGTAATTTTGAGCTTGTTTTCCCTGTTATCACTTCCTCCCACTGACAGGAGCCACATGGCATGAGCAATAACTCTGAAAGCAGATCTTTTCATCAATGGTTAAAGTTTTAGCAGGGTGGGGGATAACTACACTACCATTATTGTCAATGATGATCTTTGTCACAACTTTGATTGAGTTTGTGTGAGATGTAGTATTAGGTCAACAAATAACAAAATCAGTGTGATGGATTTTTTTCACCAAGAAACATATTTCATATTATTCATAATATGAATTTCTCTCAGTGGAGAAAACTAACAGGTTTTCATCTGTCAGGTTATTAGCTGCCCCAGACAGGATATGAAAAATTTAGAAGTCACCTAAAAGCTGGGTGTTTTTCCTGGGCATTACCATGTCTCTAAGCTTTCATAAGCTGTTATCTGCTTTGCATTCCATCAATCACACTCTAACTCACTTTGATCATATCTCTGACCTGAAGTTAGGTATTTTGTTGTGCTGGTTTCGTTTTTTTTCTTTAAGAGTTGATTAATAACTGCAGTCATAACAAATCCAATGACTGTGAGTTGGGTGGTCTTTAGTACTGGTACTTACTCCCCCACGTTCCTTCAGGATGTCCAAAGGAAAATGAGCATACCCTTGTATGTGCTATAGGCTGGGTGTTGAACCTCCAAAGGGAGTTTGAGAAGGGTAGGAGTTTTCCAGTAATCAGTGATTAATGGAAAAAGACAAAACCTTTACAATGCATTGTGATTGCTGAATCCCTGCTCCTCAGGTTGTCCTACACAACTTTCTATTTCAGAAATAAGCTCAGGACACTCTTTGCTGGGTCACCCCTTTTAATTAAGCCTGGTGCTACCTACATGACCAGAAAAATACCTGCTCATGCACTTGTGTAAGTCTGCCCTGCCCTGGTCAGGCAGAGCAGTATTTGCAACACCTATACTAGCAATCCAGTAGAGGGATTGCCAACAGTCCAGGTGGCTGAAGCAGAAGACCATTCTCCTCAAGCTTTCCTGTTTGAATCAGGCTCCTTATGGGCTTGTGTCCCATCAGTTTCCCAGAGTGAAGAATGCCTTCCTCTCTTGTGGATCCTTGTAGTGTCCTTGTTTCTGACCTATGGAGCAGGGATGTTAGGTCAGTGTTAAAAGCAGGATTACAAGTGTTGAAATACTGCTGATCAGGGTGCAACTCCATGCTTTGTGTGACCAACAAAGCTGAAGGACTGTGGTCTACTAAAAGTGAGTTTTTCGGAAATCTTCTCCAAAAGTGATGAAATCTTATAGCACCATGTAATGTCCCCCACAAGTAATTTTTGGAAGTGAAGGACAAATTAATCAGCAATGTTTTGCTTTGAAATATTGCATGTATTTAATTACAGATGTTCTGGGAATGCAGATATGATGCTTCACAGATTCTGCTTTAAAAACCCTTCCTTATATAAAGAGAATCTGTGGGGTGTGAGGGAAAAGCTACCTGGTTGATCTTCCTTCTTAAGGACCACTCTTAAACAAATGGATCATGTTCTGATACTGCTTTTCCTAGCCTTAGTAAATGAATTTACTTTTTAAACATTACCATTCCAGTGTTTTTTACAGGAAACCTAAAAAAAAAAAAAACCAAAACCAACAACCTAACAGATAAGCAACTTACTCACATATTTATTTGCAATTTTCCAGGGAACTTCCCAATAGTAACATACCAGTTTAAAGTCAGAAAGCTGGTGTCCAAAAAGGTGCTTAATGGCTTTTATTTTGACCCTGCCTACACCAGTGCATCTCTGCTACACTGCTTCTGAAAACACAGTGATACAAAACCCTCTCCACCATCATAAGAGAAGGACTCATTAGTAACCACAAGTATCCCAGGTGTGTGTTGTAATACCCCAGCTCCACTTGTCACACCAGTTCTCTGCAAGTCAGACCATTTGTCTTCCTGCAGGAGGAAACTGCCACCCACTTTCTGTCATTGACTGGGTGTTTGTAAGCTGCACTGCCCCACAGACCCACCTGTTGCTCTGCCCTTCCAGAGCACTGATGTCCATGAGGGAACCAAGCAATTAATACTGATTTGCAGACACCTGTTTCTCACCAAGCCCTTTCACCCAGAAAAGTGTGTCAGCCAGGTGGGTCTAGCTTATGCTTGATTCTCTGAGAGGGGACTGCAGTATTCCCTCACAGGAATACTCCAGTATTTGGACAGACTGGCTTTTGGGGTGGGAAGCTGGCTCCACAGATTTTTTGTGCTCATTCCTTTGCAACAGATGTTGAGGTGGAGAAAGCCTCAGTGAAGAACCAGCTGTCTGCATGCATGTTGGAAGGCTGCCTGAAACAGGCTTCCCTCCCAGTGTTACAGAGGAGGACGAGGTAGTGTGGGACACCACAAGGTTTGGCCAGGCACTGAGCTTTTCTAGGACTTTCTGGGACCTTCCTGATACTACTCTTTCCATGCTCCAGCTAACTGATGAGCTAAAGTCTTGCTTGAGTCATGACAAATCAAGTCTAAAAAGGAAGATTAATCTTTTAACTCATTCTGCTTTTTTAAGGGGCTGCCTTTTTTAGGAAGAGATTGGTTGTGCCAGGAAATTTTTCCTGACTCAAAAGTGATTTCAGCTTAACTTTTTGCACAGCAGGAGCTAATTTGATTGGGCACACATTCCTCTGAGAAACATAACTTTGAAAACTAGCTCGTGATCTGCTTTTAGTTGATTCCAGCCATGGTGAGCAGGCCTTGGAGCAGGCATGCTAATGGCAGTCTGTGGGGAACTGCTGCAAAAAAAACCTTGTTGTGGCAGTGGCCTGATCCTTCCCTTTTTCCTGTGACACAATCAAACCTACACCTGGTAAAACAGACCGTTCTTGGCCTCTCTCAGTTTTCATTCTCATCCCAGCTACTCTAGTGGTAGGTCCTTAGTGTAAAAATTGAAGTATTTTCTGATTGCGTCTGTCTTCCTCCCAGCCTGTTCATCACCTCCCAGGCCAGCTTTCCTCCTGCTGTGAAGGCTGGGAGATTTCACATGGTGTGGTGTTCCACCCTTGTGTTTCAGCTGGCAAAGCTTCTGGCACCAGGTCAGGTTCATGACTAGTGGTGGGGGCTGAGAGAGAGAGTCTGTGTGGGTGCTGGCATGCCCTGCTCAGCTGGGCAGGAGAGAGCAGGCATGACCAGGGCACAGACTGTAGGGGTGTGACTCAGCTTCCGTGCTGCCTGAGTTCAAACAAAGGGCAGAGCCACTCAGCAGAATCCAGCTCACTTGTCAGTCCTGAACAAAAGGGAACCAGCCCAGATCAAGTCAGGGCACATCTTATCTCATGGAGAACATCCCTGGGAAAAGCCAAGTTTTGCTCTGTTCCTGTTTGACCGATGTGGTGCTGGAGGGATTCTGGGGAGGCTGAGCAGTTCACAACAAAGCCACATGGTCACTTGGTGTCTGCTCGTTTTCTGTGAGGTGGTATCATCTCTGCTCTGATATCGCTGTCACTTGCCAGGACCTTTGGGCCTCCCTTCAAGCAGACAGCCAGGTGTTCCCAAACAGGAGGATGATGATTTCTTTCCCTCCCGTTCAGCAGCTTGTACTCCCTCTTTCACAGCCCGTGTTTCTCTGCAGAAGGCTCAGTTCTTCTGGGATCTGGGATGCTTTTGCCCATGGTTTTTGGTGTTCAGGTGGCATGGGTATTAACGGGATGGCAGGCTGCCCAGGAGTACTGGAGGGGAGAGCATGAGCTTCCAGTGAGCACCATGAGCCCTAGCTTTCCTGGCACTGGCATCTGGAGCAAGACAATTCACCCTTGCCACACAGCCTGCTATGGCTGATGAAGGGTCATAGCACATGGGTTAGTGAGTTGCCGGAGGTCACAGAATAAAATCCATGCTAGTTCTGGGATGAGGATGTGATACACCTTCTTTCTCAGCCCACTGCATTAATGACAGGACCCTGCTGCCTTACCTGGACATGTGGACCATCTGTGGAAAGATGCTCAGCACCTCCAGCAGGTGTCCGCACCTCCAGCAGGTGTCCACACCAACCAAGTCAGATGTCTGCCTGGATGTGTTTTATTCCAAGTGAGGAATAGGAGGAGAAATGGCCAGCAATTACTCCTCAGCACATCAGTCTCTTGGCTTTGCAGAGGCAGGACAGTCTTTCTGTCTGTCCACCCTGCAGCAGCCAGCACTGTCCTGTCGGGTCAATACCAGCAGCTTTCTTTCCTGGAGAAAACCTTTTTTTCTCACTTGGGAACATCAGTGCACACAGTTGCTGCCCTCCCAGTGCAGCTACTAACAGAGGCAGTGAGCTAAAACAAGCTCATCCAGAACTGCAATTCCGTGCCTTAACTGAGCTCTTTGACAGAACATATGATGTGAAACAGAAACTTCCGTGATGCAATTACAGCCCTGTGTAGCACCATGTGATGAAAATAGGGCACAATAACCAAGCAACCATGTCAGATGTTTGTGAAGTATTTTCAAACCCTCTTTTTAATTAATGAGTGCAGATACTGCATTGACCTGTGACTGCTCCTAACAATGAAGACGTGAAGAAGGAGAAGAAAGAGGTGGGGGAGAAAGTGGGAGGAGAGAGGCTTAGAGGCTACTTTGAGCTGTGGCCTCTGAGGAAAATTAGAGAAGAACAAAGAAAAAGAATGCAAAAGAGTGAACAAGACTGAAGACAACAGTGAAGAGCTTGAGTCTCCTGACTGCAGATGATATGCTTGATTATAGGGCTCTCAGAGATGAGGAGGCAGTCCCCCCATCCAGGAATTTCTTATTGTCATTTGTGAAATTGTAACTATTTGGTCTTGAAAAGACAGCTCAGCAGCCCCGTCTCAGAGGCAAACAGGGCACTGGTTTCAACCAATACAACCCATGCAGCCTCTGACCCAGGAGGTGTGTTTGATGGCCTGTGCAGTACTGTGGGGGCATGTTCCTGAAAATCAGACCATTCCTGTCCCTGGTAGGATTCTATGGGCACAGCAGAGTCCAGGAAGGTTGTGGTCTTTTTCTTAATATTGCCAGTGCTTTGACTACAGGTTCCTGCCTTAAAAGCAAGCTGAAAGCAGGGTGTCATGTATTTGATCATGATGGATGGAGGCAGACTCTCCCTTCACTCCCTGTAATAATTATTCCTTCTGTTAGGGTTCTTCATCTTTAGGAGTCTACTACTGAAACCTTGATTATTTAAGTATTATAGACTTTTGCTGGTTGCTGCACGGTGACCATGACACCTTACTGAAAATAACAATAGCACAAGGAAAGGCAATCTCCCCTAGGCAAGGCTAACATGCCACCAAATTCCCCTGCCACCTCACAGGCAAATCTGAAAAGAACATTACTTTTGGCATGAATACACTTCCAGATTGCCTCCATTATACTCTTGTGTAAGTATTGTTGCCATCATAGCTAGTAGCATGTGTTAGCCCATTCAAGTTTTGCAAATGTTGGCATAAGGAGGATGAGAAAAGGAAACCTCTGGGCCATGAAGCAGCCAGCTTAGAAGGTTGATAGCCTGGCCTGTCTCCTTCTGGAGTGATGCAGGGTAAAAAAATGCCCAACTGAGGAGATAAGCAGAGTTTGCTTTGGTATATGCCTTGCTTACTGTCGGAGAACCAACTCAGAGAAAATGCTGCAAGCACACAGTGAGTCCTACTGTGATTAATTGCAAAAAAATCCCAATATGAGCAATGTTGCTGATAGGGTCTCTAGTTGCAAGCAAAATAATAAAGTTTTCACAACATACAAATTGCACTTTTTATTGTCTTACATACAGGCACAGCATGTGTGCACATATGTGCATGCGTATGTATATAGTCCACATAAAATTAACACGTCGTGCCAGATACCTATTAAAAAAAAGTAATACTAAATCACGTGTTTCTGTATCTCCACAGAACAACTGAGTAGAAGCTGTTTGGATACAACTGATTTGAGTAGCTGAAGTGCTGCAAGTCAACAGACCTCCAACAGAATAATAAGAATTACATTATTTTATGTCAGCTGAGAACATGTTCCTTCCACAGTATCCCCATTTCACACGTATGGATCTTTCCTTGTTTTCATTCCTGCCCACGGCAATGCAGGGAATGCAGCTCCCGTTGCCTGCTTCCCCGCAGAGGGACACGGGGGTCCGCTCCTGGTCAGCCACCCGGGAGTGTCCGTGCTGCTGGTGCAGGAGGGGCGGGTGTCCCTTGGGTGTCCCTCAGTGTCCTGTGCTGTGCAAAGCCTCGAGCTGCGCCACGCGGAGCAGGTGCGGTGTGCCATGGCACACAGCCTGCCGTGCTGTGCAGTGTGTCCGTGTGGTGTGAGGTGTGCGGTGTGCCATGGCACACAGCCTGCGGTGCTGTGCGGTGTGCCTTGTGGCGTGCGGTGTGAGGTGTGCGGTGTGCCATGGCACACAGCCTGCGGTGCTGTGCGGTGTGCCTTGTGCCTTGTGCCGTGCGGTGTGAGGTGTGCCATGGCACACAGCCTGCGGTGTGCGCTGCCAGTCCGGGCCGGTGTGCGGGTGTGCCATTGCACACTTCCTGCGGTGCGGGGGACCGGGCGCCTGTTTCCGGTGGCTGACAGGAGCCGGAGCCCGCCGCTGCCTCCTCCGGCGCGGAGTACCACACACCCCCGCACACACCGCGGGGAGGAGGAGGAGGAAGAGGGCGGAGGGAGCAGAGCAGCCCCCTCGCCCCAGCCCCCGAGCGATATCGCCCTCATCCCCCCATGCAATACGGGCGATATAGCACAGTTCCCCGCCCCGCGCTCCCACGGACAGGCACCTGCAGGTACGTGACCCGCCCGGCCGCGCCGTGTGCGTGGATGCGTGTGCGGGGTGTGCGTGTGTGTGCATCCAGCGCTGCCCGCCGCGGGGGCGGGCGATACTCCCGTGTCTGGCTCGCTCTCTCTTTGTGCGCGGCCAAGGGCTCTCCTGGAAGCTTCACCGGGCACAGGGACGGGTTCCCCGGCCTTGTCGCGGAGGGCTGTGCTATGGTAGGGCTCGGCGTGCCCCCCCGGGCTGCACGGGGCGTGCCGATCAAGGACAGGGGGAGGCAGCAGCTTGAGGGTCGTGGTTCGTCACAACATACGGAGTGGAATGGAGCCCCTCGCCCCGCGTTGCATCCTCTTGCAAAAAGTGACCCTTACAGCCCCCGCCCCCCTCCCACCAACAGCTCCCGGCTGAAATAGAGGTGGGCAGGCGCAGGGGGCTGTGGTTTGGGGCCCCAGGGGTCTGTCGGCTGCGCCGAACGGGGAGAGAACGGGGCCGGGGACTAAGTGCCTGGCGGTGTGATGTGCTCCCACGTGAGGTTCGAGCCCTCTGGCACCTCCCGCAGGGGAGCTTCGAAGGGTCCCTTTGATCCCCAGCCCAAGCAGGCACTGGAAAAGGCAGCTCCACACTAACTTGTCTTGCCACCGAGACGAGGCAGGAGCAATAAGGCAAGCCAGAAAACAGAAGCGAGCTTGGAAGGGATGATTACATGCAAAAGAAAGGAGTGAAAACGATGGAGAGATATATTGAGCTTTCTGCAATTCAATTCTAGCTGTCAGACAGAGAGCTGCTCTCCAGAGTAACTATGATACGTTAAAACTCACCTTCATCTACAGTGTTAGTGGTTATAAATATCTCCTGAACACAGCTGCCAGTTCAGTAGTACTAGATGTAGAGTATGGCTATTTCCATTCAAGTGAATGAAGATCTGTCATAGGAACAAAACAATACTCAGTAAAAATGACATCCCTGTATGTGGCTGGCTTTCAACATTTAAATTGGTAATCTGTGAAATTTGCTTTTGACTGCCTTCTTTGCCAGTCCCCCACTTAACTGTTCTCAGAAATACAACCTCTGCCAGTGGTGTTGCAATGCTAAAACTGTCATAGATGCTGAAGTTTGGCTGTGAACTGACACAAATGGTACTGTTTTTCTGTAATGTCTTTCATTTTTCTGTTGATTTGAGGTGAAGTGGGACTAAGCACTTAGAGTGCTTAATAGCAGCAGTGAGAATTTGCATGAAACAAATGATGACATCCCTTTGCTGTGTTCTGGATGGCAACTTTTCAGCTAAGGAACTAGGCTTGTTTTTCCTAACTTTTTTTTTTTTTCTTTAAACAGAGTAACCCCAAAAGGTCTTTTCAGGTCAGGAATGACCAGTTCCTGTTTCTCTCATAGCTTCTTGACTTCTCCTTCACATAATTCAGAGCTCAGACCAACAGGGCTGCACTCAAGTCGTTGTGCAATTAACCTAATAACCTCAGCCAGCACCACACTGGGGATGCACGCCTGCCCCACAGCACCATGTGCATGGTTTCAGACCATTTCTGACTGACTGGCTTTACCAGGAGCCAGGAAAAATTGCCCTGAGGGTGAAACCTGCCAGTTGTCTCAGGCTGATTATTCAAACGTCATTTCAGGCTTGGCTAAACCTGTTTTTGCCCACTTCTAAAGCCACACAGAAGTTGGAAATCACATGGTTCATTTACTCACCTATTGTCCTGTGTTGTGCCTGGTGCTCATCTTCCCCTCTTGCCTGTGGCTTTGAGCAAACAGCTATTTTTCAACCTTTTGTTCAAATGTATCAGCTCTTTGAAATCCTTCATAGGTAAGCTAGCAAGCAAACCTGAGTTTAAAAACCTTGCACCTAGAGAAGTAATAGATATAAGAATTGGGAAAAAGATTCTATGTGGTTTAAGTATTGACAGAAAATGTTGAGGGGATGATAGGTGTTCTTACATGCAAATTGTGTAAAACTTGTGAGAGAGGTACACCATGGAGTTACTATTTTTGCTGTTGCCACTAATTAATTTCAAGAGTGTAGCAGAAGTTTTCTTCGTATTCCACTAAAATAGCTAGGTGTTCAGAAAGTAACTTAAAACTTGGGGAGAAACCATAACAGCACAAGTGCTTCTCAAGCTGGGTTTTTTTTTGTAAACAACTATGTATTGACATTGCTCCTGTACTAATGTATCTATGCACTGGTAAGTGGTATCACACCAGGAAGTTTTCTATAACTGAACTTACTGAAAGTTTCAAAAGCACACTATAATTCTGTTTCATTCATGCAGTGATAATGGATGTATAGTCATGAGTTCCTAGAGCAGCAGCAGTTTGCTGCCTTAGCTGTTGATGCCTGGCAGTCACCAGCTGCGCCTGCCTTAAGAGGCCACTGAACCTCACCGTGGTCCCAGTTTGATGCATTGTCGTGTGTCCACCCACTGCAGCTCCATGGAGACTTGGAGTTTCAGCAATGACATCCTTCAGTATTTTCAGTCTCCTAGCCTTATGCCTCTCTGCCTTCCTTCCTTGTTAGTCATAAAATGCAGAAGAGGTCTGACAGTTTTAAGTGTAATCCCAACCTTGGCACTCATTTCCACAGTGCCACTGTTTTCCCACATCTGCGCTCTGGGAGTGATAACCCATCCATGCACGGCTCACTGAGGTTGTGTGAAAATTAACTGCTGTTGGTAAGGCACTTTCACAGAAATGTGTGTGACAATGGGTCCTCTTGAGGATTGTTACACATCTGGTAATATAGTGTAACTGGCCAAACATAACACCTTTTTACAAAGGTTATTGCTGCACACCTTTTTTGCAAAGTCAAACAGGGTGAGATGAAGGTTAGTGAGTTAAAAGTAGAGCAAATTTTTACTGGATTTTTTAGTCCCTTTCTGTGAAAAATATTTAAAAATTAGTGTTAGTTTGTATCAAATGTTTCCGTGATGGATTTGTATAGTAAGTTAAAGGAACTCAAAAGATAGTAAATACCTTAGTACTACGAATAATGAAGAGGACCAATGAAGCCCAGTTGCTTCATCTTCATTTACTTGGCCTTGGTTCTGATTTGTTGATTTATGAACTTTATTTACTAGTCAGGTTGGTGAATTCTCTTGCAAGACAGAAATTACAGGGTGTCAGTCCTCTCTTGTTTCTGTGGTAACAAGTACACCTCACAGATTCCAGAATGACAGTCCTGGCTGGCCACTGACCATCTGTGTTTTTCCTGAAGTAAATAAAAGGTCTTGGTCATATGACTGTCTGAACTCAAGCATTCAAAATGTAAACGAATACAATAACAAATGCCTTCAGCATGGTGAGATTGTAGTCATACATACACAATTAGGATGTAAGCAGATAACTTTCAGTATTTGTTTTCTTCTGAGAATCATATGGTGAAAAATACCTGTTATAAATGAGAAACAAAAGTCTTGATATTCAGCAAAATTTAGATTGCTTTATTTGATATAGACAGAGCAAGCAGTGCGCTGGGGAACGCGAGGGGTCACTGCCCACACCACACTCCACTGAACCGTGGTTTGCAGCCTCTTCTTATACTATGGTTTCCCACCGTAATCAATAATTTTTGGTTTTTTAGCTGTCACAATTTTGCCAGGTAAGCAGTGGTGGTTGAATAAACATCCTTATCCCAATTCACAAGTCTCCAGCAATAGTCAGTTTCACAGATAACCATCTGGTCTTTGTAGATAACCACCAGCGAAGTTCTGGAAGTCTGTTCCTTGAGATAAGCAGTATTGATCAGACAAAGGCAGGAAGGGCTATCGGGAAGTCTGATTTTGCAAGCTGGTAGTGGATGCAACTTATTCGGAAAACATAACATAACATAATACAACATAATATAGCATAATAAGTGATTTTAAACAGGATGATTTTTGTCATATAATTTCCTTTATTTAGTGTCCATGCTTCAGTTCAGAGCTTAGTATTCTGGTTTATACAAACCCCAATGCTTTTGTGATTAACACAAATCTTTTATCAATTATCACATTACCTATCTCAGATCCTGGGTTTTGTTTCGTCTTTGTAGAGCCTCTACTTTGCCTGACTGTGTGCTAAGAAATTATTCTGCGTGATCTAGGGGCTATTCTCAATTACAGGTATTTTCCACATTTTCTGCCCAGTAAGTTTTTATCATGGTTCTTGTATTGCTGAAGAGTTCTTTCATGCTTCATTCTCTTTTCTTATTTTTTGTTTAGCAACAGGCAGGATCTGAAACTTTTGTTCACTTGACTGATGTTAGTTCAGAGACATCCCATGTGTTCTGTTGGATCTGGGCATTTTAAGATTTTAGTCCTATGAAAAGTTGCAGGAACAAAAGTTTTCCTCTAAGTGCAGAATCTCAGGGTTAGATTCATGGTATTCACTGAGTGAGTACTGTGACCTGCAAGTTTTTATTTCTATTGTTCAAGGCAATTATTTTCTAAAAGTAGTCATCATACCTTAAATATTTTCATGTGTGTTTTACAAATAGTACCCAAGATAACTGGCAGAGATAAGAGGAGGGAAAAGATTCCTGTTTTATTTTCTCTCCAGCTTTGTTTATTTCATCAGTTTATTTCTTCCTTCTTTGTATGGTCTGCCTTGTTGTTTTCGTTTGTGATTTTCAGTAAAGTGAGTGTTTTTGATCAGTGTAGCCAATCAGGCATTAAAAAAATTTCTAACTTTTTTGAAAACAGGAACATAACCATATAGCAGTGATCAAATATTCAAATGTGCACAAGACTTTACTTCTCATCTAGTCCAGTGGAAGCTTTCTTGCATCACCAGTGCTATAGTTTGAAAGCTTGATTTTTCAGTCCCTTCACCTAAGAACAGCTGCATCTCCACGAAAGAAATAGTCAAGAAAGGTCTCCAAGATATTATTATTTTCTATAGCAGTTTTTTCAAAATATGTTTAAAATTTACAGCAACTGGTTTTAGTAACTTTGAATTTCACTGTCTATCCTCATGGGGTTAAGGCTGGAGAAAAGCAAAACCGGTGATGATCTAGTAGGTTAGAGATTTCAAATGAAATAAAGTGAAGTTAAATGAAGCAGCTGGAGCCAGACGATGGGGCACGCCGTGAGATGTATGGATGGTGCGCCTGTGCAGTTGGAAGACCCTTATTGCTGCAGTCAGACAGATGAAAGGTAGGATGCTGCTAAGGTGACTATGGTCCTGTTCCGCCCTCATGCAAGACCCACAGCCTCTGTCATCTCTTTGTTACCCCCGATACTCCTCATTTACATATAGATTAGCTTCCACCCCGCTTCCTGTTTGGGCATGGAAGGGGGGTTGCCCGAAGTAGCCACCTTAAAAAAGGACAGCGAACTACACTGTGTGGGACTTCAGGGCATCAAAGACCCCCGTTGGCTGGATCCAGCACCACTGATCCCTCTCACTCTATTTCTCTTCTTTTTCTTTCTCTTCCCCTCTCCCTCCATACTCTTTTTTCCTCTTTCTCATATCATATTGCAAAGTTTACAAATACAGCCATTTGCTAACGTTGTCCCTTCATACGAGTGACCACTTGTAAGTTTTCCTTCAAATAAAATTGTTACTTATTAAAGGACCACCAGTGTTGTTTTAATGCATTTCTAGCTGAAGGTATTTTTGAACCTGAGTCACCTTCCTACCCCTCTTGTGTTGGGAAGTCATAAGGGATACCAAGTAAGTAGGCAGGGAGAGCAGGGAAATAACCTCTTAGCTGTAAGCCAAGATAGGTCTGAGCAGTGCCAAGACAACAGCTGCCCGGGAAAAGCCAGAGCTTGACTGCTACTCTGTTTGAAGATCTCCCCCTCCCCTGCAGCCAGTTAAGAAAACATAGGTTCTAGTATTCTTCTGCTCAGCACAGACATTTATTTTTCAGGTGTAAATTTCCACATGGTCAAGGACTGTGGTTTGCAAGCTGTAAACTACACATAGTATGTTCTTAAGTAGTGACCCAAAATAGCTGCTGTTATATTTTATAAATATGTAAAGGTGTGTCATATATAAATATTAATAGTATACAAATGTAAAATTATGCTTATTTATAAATACATATACACATATAAGATCAATAATACATATAAGTAATATAATTTTATTTTGAAATTCTGTTTTATATTCTGTATCATTAAATATAATATAGTCTATTAGCATGGTATATACACTTTATTATTATGATTGTTGTTGTTGTTGTTGTTACTATGAAATGTGTTCTGTTCTGTAGTCAGATGAGAGAGAAAAGAGAGGTCTTGTACAGAAGGTGTCTGACTTATGGAATGAGGGAACTGTGGTTCTGCTGGAATCTGTCCTGTCCAGTACTTTCCTGAATGATACAGTGTAAGACATAACACACTTTTCTCTGTATTGCACTTGTGCAGAGCATGAGGCCAGAAAGAGACACAAAGATATTGGAGCACAGAATCATATTTCAAAATCATCTCAATGGGTTGGAGATCTGGGCTGGAGATGACAGGATGTGAGGTGTAGGGTTCTGCTCTCTGCTAGGTGAGGAAAATGCATTTTTTTGGTCTTTTTTTTTTTTTGGTATATAATATTTATTTATTTATTTATGTTTAATTGTAAACAAAAAATGCTGTGCAAAGGGAAGGGAGTAACTTTGCTCCGTGGCTGACATGGATGGGACAGGGAACAATTTTGGGTAGGAGGGAAGGTCAGGGCTAGGCATCAAAACATTCTCATTAGTCAGTGTGATATGGCAGTAGGTGTGCAGAGGGAAGTCAGTGGCACAAAGAGGAAAACACTGTGGTGAAATGAAAACACTTCTCAATTGGCATATCTTCAGCTTCTTCCTTGTTGTAGCACTGGTATCTGATATGTTGGTGCAGAAAAGGTCTGGAACAGTGAGAAACCTCCTCTGTTTTGTTGAACCACACACTGGCATGGTATGTACACTTTATCTGGGCTATAGCAGGTACTTCCACACAGTTGTGCATAGCAAGTTTCTTGAATGAGAGAGCTAATCTTTTCCCAAAATTTGGAAGAAATTAGCTTTTGGCAGGCACTAGGTGTTGCAGTGTAACTTTCCTGTTTGTCTCCTCTCCTTAAACCTGAAGTCACAGACTGTAATTTCTATACTCCTGGCATCTTTGCAGTCTAAGTACGGAGGGGAAAGGGTGTATTTATGTTACAAATGTTCTCCCAAAGCTGTGGAGAAAACCCTCATCGCCCTGTGATAGTTTACAAAATCTGCTGCAACACACCATAAGGAGCCAGCATATTTTAGCTGGTAACACTCCAAATGTCATAGCTTGGAATTTGCAAAATATTGCAGGATAGAAAAAGAAATTAATGAACTATTCTCAAAATATAGAAGCTGGCGCTCCCTTTTTTTTTTTATCTGTGAGATTTTGATCCTTGCTGTTGAGCCAGCTTTGTACAGAAGATGTCCAACTACTCATGCAGTGGAATGTTTTCTGTTTTCCATCACGTGGATTGTCCCTATGGCAGTCCGCAGTCATCCTAGGTCATGCCACTCTAAGCTCCTGAGGTTAAATATTTGCTCAGATTTTGTTGCAACTGAAAGCTTTTTATAGAGTGTTTCTTTTTTCATGTTTAATGAGGAAAGTGAGTATTTTCTGTTCAAAATTTAGATTTCATGCTGGGTTTTTTTCAGCTTTGTTAGGGGGTAGAATGATGTTTGGTTTATTTTTTTAACTTTCTGATCTGTAACTATAAAAACAAGGGTGTGCTTTTAAAAACTGAGCTCTTACAGTGCCAGCATTAATTTTTTTAAACCCAGGAGGCAAACATTTATTGTGTAACCAGTAAATTGCAATTGAAACCATTCTGTAAAGTGGTTGGCATAGTCTCTGCCAGATATGCGTATCCTAGCAATTTTACCAGACTTGATGAGTGCTGATGACTTAATTTCAAACCACTCAAGTTTAACATTTCCATCTCTGATTTCCAAAAGTACTATTACTATAAGGATTGTGGAAATAAGCAAGTTAAAAAGAAGTGTTGTGTTTTCTGTTTATAACAATTTATTATTAACTGTCCACTGTCAGACGGATATTTTCCAAATCTTCTAGATTTCAAGTAGCATTTTAATGTAGATTCTCTTTACAATATTAAAATTAGTGCCTCCAAGCGAAGACATGCAAAAAAACCTCATGCAAATAATATAAGTCTAACCTCTTTCAATTAAATCCTGTTTTCTGCACACAGATTCACTTCATAGCAGTGTACAGTTAAAAACCCCATAAATGACAAATTTTCTCTAAACTCAATATTATGAATTAAACAAGCAATGTAGTATATTCCACCCATTTTGTCTGACCTGGTGTTTGGCATCAGCCTAAAAATCAGGCACAGTGCCAGTTGTTTGCTGAATAGGAGTGTGATTTGATTGAAATATTGGTGACAAAGATTTTTTGGCTGGGCAGAGCTGGGCCAGATATTCTGTTTTCACAACTCTGTCTTGATTTGAAGAACAGAAGTTACTCATTGTGGGGTGAAGAAGGTCAGAAAATTATATATGCAATATGTATACACACACAGAAGGTAGATTTTTTTTTCCTTTTGTCTCACCTTAAATAGTCTAAGGCCTCATTCCTATAACATATTAGACATTATGGTACTATAGAGCAGAATACAGGTTAGTTAACCTCTCAGAAACAGAAGCACTAGTCAATTAATGCTTGCAAGTTTTAGTAGATAGTTACTAAATAATTAAGTTCTAAGCATTTTCTTCCTGTTTGTTTTTTTTTTCCCCAAATAGTCTACCCTTCTGTTAGCTTTTTTCCTCTGGTTCAATAATCTATTCTGAAATAATGAAACTGATTTCAGTATAGCAATTTACAGGAGCCTTTCTTAGCAAGGTGTTCACATGTATGAAAGAAAAAAGGTGTCCTGGCAGAGGAAAAAAAATTGTAAATTTGGATTTACCATTTGTTTTTGACCACAAGAGAATACATTATACTGAGCATTGCAAATAAGTCATATTTTGGAACAGCTCCACAATATAGTGGAGCATTACTGAAATACAGCAGAAGGCAATTTATATGGAGGTTGGTTATTTACTTGCCTCTTATTTGCAAGTAACATTCTGCATTTAAATTGAGCTCCCTTCAATATGCTGCATTTACTTTAACATGCTGTGTTTGCTGTATGCATTTGAATAGTCCCGTAAAGATGGCCAAAATTTGTTTTGATCTAGCCAGGAGTCAAAGAAAAATAGCAGCTCAAATCCATATATCAAAGATATGTATGATTAACCATTGCATTTTGTGTTTGTGTGTGTTAACGTTCAGTGCTTTCCTGTTGGATAGTTAACTCTAAAGCTAAGTACCCTCTTTCCAGTCAGGCATCTCTAAATCTGTGTCAGCACTCCTGACCTCCTAGATACTGATTAAACAGTTTGGTTGTGTTTGATTAGCTTAGTTTGCACAACATTTAACTGGTGCAAGAATATTTACATGGGATAATACTGTAAAGATGGAGGAGGTAAAAACCTGGGACTACTTCAGCAGGCTTTATGGAACAAAGATGTATGAATCCATTATATATGTATGTATTTTAAAGTCTCAGGACTGACCCTGTGAGATCAATTATTTTTTTTTCCCCTGTGGAGTTGCTGCTTCAGTGGAAGGCATTGGTTTCCCTTATTGCAGCCGTCCTCCTTGTGGCTCTGCCCTGATGTTGGTGCCCTGTCCGCGCCTGTGAGATCCACATGGGGCACAAGGAATATGCCTTTCAACAACATGAGAGCAAAGCAAATTGCTCTGTGTTTTACTTCATTACTGTTGGTGCACTACCACTGTCCCAGTACAATGAAAAATCAGAAAGTCTGAGTAAAGCACATGTAGGCATCAGCTGTTTGGTCTCTTTCCTTGTCTACCTCCACCTGTGAATTTCACTGCTTGCCTACACTGTGCTATGTGGGAAGATAAGTTTGGTTGTTCCCTCCAGCATAGCTAGGGTAAATTTGTAACATTAATTATGTCTGTCCTTTTCATCAAAAGCCCTTTATTCCACAACTAATGACCACTGGGCAGTGGTCTTCATTAATGTGTTCCAAGGGAGGTGCCAATCTTTTTAATCTCACTTGAGCTGGGGCTTGTTTGTGTGTTGTTTGTTTGTTTACTTTTTGGAGACTGTAGCTCTCCAGAAAAAATCAGAGTGATCAGTGTACCCATCATTCTTCAGAGGAGACTTCTCACTAAGATGGAGGAACATCTGCATATGGCTCTTGAGACTCCTGTGAAAAGGAAGGAACTGGAGTCTTTGCTTAAATGAAACTCTGTCCTGGTCCCTGCAGATGTCATTATCAAAGTCTGGGGACTGGCTTGGCAAGTCAGTAGGAAGGCTTTCAGGACACATAGGGTTGCCTTGATGGTACCATACAAATATTTTCTTATGATTAGGGCAGCCTTTGGTAGTCTTAATAGGGGGTGAGGGGTAATAGGTAGGAACATCCTGGCTGTGCAGAGGGGCCAGGGCTTTTGTGTGGAGGAGCCTAACATTCCTCTGGGGTGTTTGTGGGTTGTCAGATTTATACACTGCAGTTTGTAGGTGCAATGAGTTTCCTGTGGTCTTGCACTTTTTGTCCAGGCTGGTATCCCAGGAAAAGTGTTTCTGGTACTAGGTTGAGCAGTGGTCTGCAGTACTGGCTGGTGTAAAAGCCTTCTCACATCCAACCAACAACTGGGGAGGGTTGGACCCAGGCCCTTGTCATGGTTTCCCCAGCCAGCAGCCGACCCTCACACAGCCACTTGCTCACTCCCCCTCCAGCGGGACTGGGGAGAGAATCAGAAGTATAGAAGCTGGAAAATTCATGAGTTGAGATAAAGGTGGTTTAATAGGGAAAACAAAAGTCATGCACACAAGGAAAGCAAAACAAGGAATTAATTCACTGCTCCCCATGAGCAGGCAGGTGTTCAGCCATCTCCAGGAAAGCAGGGCCCCATCCCGTGCAGTGCTTAGTTGGACAGACAAATGCCATGACTCAAAATGTTTTTTCTTCTTTTTCTTTTCTCTTTCTTCACCCCACTTTATGTACTGAGCATGGTGTCACATGATCTGGAATATCCCTTTGGTGGGTTGGAGTCATCTCTCCCAACTGTGTCTCCTTCCAGCTTCCTATGCACTCCCACATGCACCTTCCTCACCAGTGTGGAAGTACAAACAGCAGAAAAGGCCTTGGTTCTGTGTAAGCCTTGCTCAGCAATACATTTTGCCAGTGGGCAGGCTCAGTACAACAGATGTATACACCAGCTTTAAGGAAGAAGTGTAATTTATTATAGTTCAATACAGCAAAGAATTGCAAAAGGCTAAGCTAAGCAATGCACTTAATCATTACTACAAAGGATTGCCTACAGTGATTAAGAAGGATACATCACTGGTTACCGTAGTACTTTACCAACATCCAGATCCCCAGATCTGAGGAGCTGGGAAGCCCTGGTCATAGTGAGGGACTGGAGAGCCACTCCTGGTAACTGGGAAATCCTACATGGTGCGTCAACTGACAAGCAAGGTTTACATCTTCGCTGTGAGAGGGGCTGGCTTTTATATTGTGGAATAACAAGCTTACATACATTCTAGTGCTGAAACATCTGGTTTCGTCAACCTCTTGGGTTCTTCCCAAAGCCTGGCCAGGGCTCAAGGAGGAACCAAGGGAGTTGGTTTTGACTGTATACCTCCAAACAAGGCCAGATGTCTGATGTCATGGCCTTGTCTGGCCTCTAAACACAGATAAATTCATTCTTATCGCACTACATATTCCGCTAATGATGGGATACAAATATCATAATGCTAATTATCATGCATATTTTGCTAATGAGTGGATACAAATATCATATAACATTTAGTTGCAAGGTTCATCTAGAGGTCACCTTTGTCTCAGGGCCTGTTGTTCAGGACTCAGTACTTCACAATAACAAAACTATTATCAACCCTGTGTCCAGCACACATCCAGAAGACAGCTCCTTACCAGGAAGAAAATTAACTCTACCTGGCCCAAAACCAGCACAGGCTCCATGACTTATGCCAGAGCCTTCTGTCAGTAAGGTCCTGCTCATGCATCAGGAAGGTCTGCTGTTCCCATTGCATAATGCTTTTGCAAAAATTAATGCCTTCTCCCCAAGGCATGAGGGATATTATTTAAGTTTTATTGAAAGTAAAGTAAATTAAGTTATATAGGTAATTTTCATCTGCTTGCTTCACCTTTCGTCTCTACGTAATGACCACTTTGAAAGACTCTCACTGCCATAAGCAGTCTGGCAGCTTTCCCTTGTGACTATTGTTCAAGTGTGATCCTTTCTGGTTTCATTTGTGTTAAATGCTGCACTACTTTTAATTATACTTTGCTTGTGCAAGATACTCTCTCAAAAATAATAGAAGTGTATCACTTTCGCTGAATGTATAATTATACTATAAGGAGTTAAGAATTTAAGAGGATATCAAAGTAACATTTCTGCTAATGTGACACGCTATTTGAGAAACAATGCCTTGGTTTTGTGTTCTTTTCCTGGTTTCTGTCAGAGGATTGAAAAAAGAAAGAGACATTACCTTTTTTCACATGGTTTGACCCATCAGATTATTTGGTAGAAAGTATTTGAGTAGGTGACAGATTGAATTGCTTTTAGATTTCCAAGATGCTTAAGATAGAAAATAGAAAAGATAGCACTAGGTATTCATGCTGCATATATCATAATATTACTGCCAAGGAAATTTAATTAAGTCTCCAGTGATGGGTTTGGGCAGATGTTTTGCATTCAGCTAGAGATAAGATAATGCATGCAGTGCAGTCCTAAGTAAGTAGGAACCGAATGAAACTGATATTCTGCATTAGTTGTGTATTATTTATTGTATCTGATAGAAGTATAGAGCAGACACCTGATACTCACACCATCTGCCTGGTATCAGAAGAGCAGGGAGGTTCTGGCTGGACTTTCTGTGTAGGAGTTGCCTGAGAAATGCTTTTACTTTGTAAACCACTACTTTGCTTATGTTTTTCTGGATAATTTTCTTTCTCTGCTAAGGCTATAGTTCTGGCATTAAAAACCAAGGTTTGCATTTAGTAGTTGACTGCAATATCCCAATGGTCCCAGTATTTTATACCAAGACAGTGGAAAGCTAAAATTATGATCAACTGCTGTATTTCTGTGAAACCAGTATTTCTGTGCTCTGGGGGTGGGAAACTGCAGGAAGAGAGTTTTCATAGATGGACAGAATCATAGAATATGTAGGTTGGAAGGGACTCTCGAAGATAATTGAGCCCGACTCCTAGCCCTGTGCAAGACACCCCAAGAATCACACCATGTGCCTGAGCATTGTCTGTGTTAGGCTGGTGCTGTGACCATTTCCCTGGAAAGCCTCTTCCAGTGCCCAGCCAGCCTTTGGGTGATGAACCTTTTTTCTAATATCCAGCCTAAACCTCCCCTGACTCAGCTTCATGTTTTTTCCTCGAGTCCTGTCATTGGTCACCACAGAGAAGAAATCAGTACTTGCCCCTCTGCTTCCCCTCATGAGGAAGTTCTAAGTGCACTGAGTCTCCCCTCAGTCTCCTCCAGGCTGAACAGACCAAGTGACCTGAGCCATGGCCTCACATGGCTTTCCCTCCAAACTCTTCACCATCCTCATGGCCTTTCTTTGGATGCTGTATATTATCTTTGTGTCTTTTTTGCATTGTGTCACCCAGACCTGCCCCCAGGTCTGGAGGTGAGGCTGCCCCAGCTCAGAGCAGAGAGGGACAGTCCTCTCCCTTGCCTGGCTGTGATGCTGTGCCTGATGTACCACAGGACAGGTGTTACTTTCCTGGCTGCCAGGGCACTGCTGGCTCAAGTTTTGGGGTAGTTCATTATCAGAATATACTGTGGAGGGGAAAAAAGCCTCACGTTTTGAAAATCTACTTTGCTTGAAAACTCTGAAGCACAGGTGTGAGTAATATCCTCAGAAAAAGAATGAGAGAAGGATGAAAACAATTCAAAAAATACAAAGAAGTTTCCAGCCCCTCAAGTTGGAGATAATCTGATGAAAGAAATTATCCATTGCACCAGATAATTAGGTGATTACAGGCCACAGTGATGTTTAGGTGGGAGGATGAGGTGGAACTTTAAAACTGAGTTTTCCTCAAAAGCCATGTAGCTCAGGACTGGTGCTTCCTGAAGGAGCTTACTGCATTTTGTTATAAATCTCTCAAGAGAAAACCAAATTTTGAATCAGATTCTCTGGACAGGGGACTACAATTCCCTCTGGATTGGTGCAGTTTGCAGTAGTCTGTCTTAATTCTGTTCACTGTCCATCCAGCTACTCCTGTGGTAAAAATGAGACACAAAAACCCTGCCCCACAGACAGGGTTAGAGCAATAGTATTTTCCTAGCAAGAGAAGAAAACAACATTCAACAGTGTCTTTTTGAGGCTGGTGTCTTATTGATAACTTGAGAAGAAAGGGGCTACAACTAAACAGCAAAATTTAAAAATGGGCAATGCAAGGGCTACTTGGTGCTGCCTGATGCTTGTCAGGAAATGCAGCTTCATGTGTGTAGTGCATGTGAACCTTATGCACTCTACTGCACTTGCAGTGTACAAGCCACCAGGCTTTGTCCATGCAAAGCAACAGGCCTGCATTTTGCTGGCAGAAAGTTAGTTTGCTCTTTCTTACGGTGTGTATTTTCTTGTTATACTAGCGGTGTACAGATTAACTGGGTGGACAATTGCAGCAAGATGGTATTTGCTCTGACAAAATCCTGTTTTATTATGTTTTGCTTTGTGTTGATGAACGTTGCTGATGTGCATGCTGGGGATTGAGTGGGCTGTGAGTGGGAAGTCCAAAACTGCTGGAGAGAACAGTTTTTCAGGAACTGTTGCTGTAAATAAAAGCCTTGGCCTGTCTGGTTGCCAGCTTATGTTTCACAGTTAACAGAGAATGTTTTCTAAAAACTGCCATAAAGGGCAATCTTGCTTTTTCTGTCATAAGGGTGGTTTTAAAAGATTTAAAAGGATTGTGAATTTAATTTTGAGGCATCTATGCGTGCCAAGCTCACCAAGATAGCTCCCAACTCTCCCTCTATCCTGCATGGCAAGGAGAACACATGCTGTTCCAGCTCTTGCACCTTACCAAAATCTCCTCTGCTTTCAAGACTGTGCAAACTATCACACTAGTGAGTTATATCTTGCTGGTTAACCTTAGTGGCAAAGGAATTTAGTGTGCCATTAATGGGAAGGTACAAGAAAGATCAAGTAAGTGCCCTCACTGTGCATCACTCAGGGTCTGGCTTATGACTGTCAACTTGGAATGCCACTTGGGAATCCAGTGACATGCATGTGCCGTGAAGGTTAAGGAGCTGAATGAAGCTGATGGAATTGAACATTACCTTCTACCAGTCTCTCTGGATGGATCTAGATGGCTCACCTATTTCTGCATGCTTTTATGCTGAATGGTAAAACTACTACAAATGTTTACTACAAATCGTAGCAGTCAGATGCTGTGAGGAAGAATTAAGAAAATTACAAGCACATGTGACCTTTGCTGAAACTGGCAGTGAGTATTTCATTTAAACATCTGGGTTAAGAGTGTATTTCTTAATAGAAATTTTTAAAGTTGGTCTTTAACTTTCTGTGGAAGCACTTGTTAAAGCAGAGGCAGGTGACAGTGCTGCTCTGTTTCACTGAGAAGCTAAGTGCAGTGCTTTAGACATTTCCAGTTGTCTTCTTTATAGACATTAGTTTAAATACATATCTGTGTTTTGGGGATTTTGGTAGCTTTTTGCTTACATTCATTTCTTAAATAAGTATTTTCCGAATGTTAACTGCTGGTGTCATAGACTTTGTACATTACTAGCTTCACAAATATTCCACAGGTAAAGGAAGTGAACTGGCTGTTTGTAAAGCACAAAGCTAATCAATACAGCCTGATCACTGGATGCTGCCCAGTGGTGGCTGTGGTTCAGATTTGCACCATGTTTGAGTGATAAGCAGTTGCAGCCACCCAGGTGAACAGGTCAGTCTCACCAAGTACCATCTGCCTAGAGGCAAGGTAGTTTCCAGTGCTCTCACCTGTTGCCACTGGCCTGAGTGATCTCCATGCACTGGAGAGCAATGCCAGAGTGGGTTTCTTCTGCATCTCTTGTATCTTCACATGGTTCGCTCAAGTATCACTTCTGGTTACTGGCACAGAACCAATCCTGCTTGCCAAATGGTGTATTTGTCCCAGAGGCTGCTCTCCTTCCCCTTGCCCCACACTGTCCATCTTGCCTAGTCTGTAGGACTGGACTTTGGATGAGAACAACCAAAAAGCTTTACGTTTAAAAAAAAAAAAAGTAATGGCTAGTTACCAAATACAGTGCTCTTAGCTATGAAATGTTTAACTTGCACAATTGTTCTGCAGAGAGAGAAATCTTTTGACTGCCTTTCCCTGTCTATCATCTTCCAAAACTGTACAGCCAAGAGATTTTAATTTCTTCCCTTTCTGTCTTTGGCAGATCTATCCTTGTATTGCACAGCTATTCTAAACAGAGGCCTTTTAAAATGCTGTGAGAGGCTTTATTTTTGTTTGCATCTCTTCATCTCTTTTAGAAGTATTCCTAAGTCCATTTGTTCCAGTCTGGCAGACAGCAGGTAAGCTAAATTTCTCTTCATGTCCCCTCAGCATTTTGCTTGCTTTAGCAGCCACAGGAATAGACTCCTCTGTAATGTGCTGTGGTGCAGCTTGAAATGAAACCTTGTTTTAACAAAGGTGGTCACACTTCCATCTCTGAGGGCCAAACTGAAGGACCTACTTCACATTTTCAATTGGTCGAAAAGCAGTATCATAAAAGACATTTAAAGAAGGAACAGAGCTGTTCAGTTTTGTCTCATGCTGCTGCTGGGCCTTATGAAACTGTGGAACTTGCCCTTTGCAAATGTAATTTGGGTTGCTCAGACTTCTCAGATGTCCTGAGTTTTGTAAAGCCTTTTGAGTGCTTTGTTTCCGTGCCATTTTTTCTGTGGACATGGGCAGTTACATGGCTACAAAGAGGAACAGTTACAGAAGTGCCAGCATTCATGCATCATCAGAAGCAATACTTCAATATTTGCATTTTTACTCTAATGAAATGGTTACATTTTAAAAGGCAATTGTAGAAAGATCATCTTGTCCATAGTGTAGCTATGGACACAAGGAGCAACATGTATGTCTGTCCTACAAGACTTAACTGTGTTCACCTGTTATGTGTGGCAGAATTTCATTTTCTGTTGCTGCAGGAAAGCGTGGGTCAGAAATGGTGTCAAGCCTTCTGTCTAGCCAGGACAGGGGCATGTTGAGCCTTCCAGTAAGTGAAATGTGTTCTTCCATTTGGCACACCAGCAAAGTCCCCACATAGGGGGCTGCTTTGCTAAGGGCTGGTTCACAGAATTGTCTTTGGCTTTTTTCACATCATAGGACTGTGACTGGAGATGCCAGCTTGTTCTGGCCTTTCAATGTAGTCTCATACAAATGCTGTTGAAGCTTAGAGTGCACTGGCAGCATCAGAAGGATTTGGAGGTTGAACATAGCAGGGACAATTTTCAGTGGTAATACTCAATCAGCACTTCCAGCTTTCTCTTTGGTGCCAACATGCACCTTTTACTTGCAATTGGGCAGGTGAAGGTGTGTGTGTGAACATATGACAGCAACTGCCATTCAGATCTGGAGGATTCTGTTTTCTCCTTGTATGTAGCACAGTGACTGCTGAGATGCCTGCAGGTAAAGGTGAAACACTGTCAGTGCAAAACAAGGTGAAATTCAGCTCAAGGCCCAGATGTGGTGTAAGGCAGGGGGTAATTATCACTCTGGCTTCTTTCTGAGGTTGCTCCAGCATTGACAGTTCACAGAAGGGTTAGAGGATATCTTGCCTTGGCAAATTCAGAAGAAGTGCTACTGTCTAGAGAGATGTGACAACATCATTACTGCTGAGTTTGATGGTAGTAATTTTCACTGCTGCCCCCCCGCTGTATCTCACTTGGCAACTGGAAAGAACCAGCCTTGTTTTCAGACACCTCAAGAGTGGTGCGAAGCATCAATACAAGAATTCACAGTACAGATTTTTCTGTTTTGGACTCAACGTACTAGTAAATAATCAGGAGCTTTGACTGAAACAACTCTTTCTGAGAGGAAACTGTCTAAGTGCATGGACAGTGAAATCCGATTGAAAAAATATTAGCAGAAATTAAAGAAAACTGGTCAGGGCAGTTCACTACACTTACATCCTGTATAAATGTCAGCATGTTCTTTTTCACTCTTTCTCCTTTTTATTTTGGGTTTTAATTTCTAAATAAGACCCTGTGCCATTCCTCACTATAATTCCAAAATAGCTCTTCTAGGTTCTGTTTTATTTCTTCAAACAAAACATGTCCAGATGTCTGCTGTGTGTAAGACATCTGACTGGTTTTAATGCAAATATACTCCATGACACAGTTGAATGAATGAGTATCAAATCTGTGCATGTCCTTGCAGAAAATGTTTTCAAAGATTAGATTAATACTTAGTAGATTAGAAAGCTCTGTGTTACCCACAGTATGATCCTTAGTTATTCTTGGCGTGTTTTTCAGTGTTTGTCATTAATTGTAGGTTATTAATATCTAGAGAGAGCTAGAAGTTAGATATTGATATCAATGTCCCTGCATGCCTACACAGTATGACGCTGCTGTTTGTATTTGTGGGATAAAGGTGTGATACGTTTTTTCCTTTTTATTATTTTTTTTTTTTAATGAGGAAAGGCTGTATATTTTCTTCTAACTCTAGTCAGGGGCTGGATTAAATGAAACCACAAGGAAGAATTAGTTAGAAACATAGAAACATGGTCAGGTTGGTATAGTAAAACACCTGCTGTTTTCTTTGAAACCTACTATATTTTAAGAAATATTTGGTTGATTGTCTGTTATTTAATTGGGNTATCTTTCTCAAGACTAAGAAATTTGTCAGGATACATTTCTTGAAGGTTCAAGGTTTGCTTTGGAGGTGTATACCTTACAATAAATTCCCATCCTGCTTGTAATTAGTTTTATTTAGCTGTTTATACTAGCATGCATTTTGTCTAGGGCCATTTCTCACTCTAATGAAATGAACCAGTATGAATAGAAATGGGTAAGTTTGGAAGGAATTTCCTCATCTATTTTTGTGCAGTAAGTCCAGTACTAATAAAGCATAACAAGAACAGACTTTAATGAATCACAGAATCATAGAATGGTTTAGGCTGGAAGGGACTTAAAGATCTAGTCCCAGCCCCCTCTGCCATGGACAGGAATGCCACTCACTAGATAGATTCCTCAGAGCCCCATCCCACCTGGCCTTGAACATTTCCAGGAATGGGGCATCCACAGGTTAATGAAGAGATGTAATGCAACTATGTAAGAAAACATCCAACCATATATGAACATTTTTTCTTATACATCTGCTTCCACTTTACTGGTCCTGTGATTTATTCAGTATTGTTTTCACTTACTTTGCCAAACATTCAGCAGTGTATGTATCATATTGTTTTGAATTTCAGTTGTCCAAAGGCTACAGTTTGAATCTCTAAGAGGAAATAAGTGAGAGTTTGTAAAACTTGAGAGTCGTCCATAATAGGTAGAGCTCTTCTTCCAAAGTCTTTTGCATGACAGTTGAATATTCTGGAGTTTCTCTTTCTTAAGCATGCACCTTCCCTAAATCTACATGTTGTGCATGCCAAATCCTGCACTGATGTTAATAAGAACTGTGCTTACTTGAGAACATGCACTTTTTCTTTTGGCCAAAGCTCCATTACTTAATTGCCTAGTTAGAGTTCTGTCAGGTTTTCAGATCGTCAGGGTCAGATTTTATAGATGTTTAGTTTACGTAGACCTCTGAAGATCCCAGTCAGTGCTTTTGATTACATACATTCTTCTAAGAGCTGAGGCCTGGGTTGACTGAGCCAGCCAATGTCAAAGGGCTGTACATGTACATCTGTTGAAGCCTCCATAGTTCCAGCCCCATTGAACTCAGACCTGCAAGTTTTTGTGGTGGCATGCAGAGTGGCCTGGGTGGGCTCAGTCTCTAAGATCTCTGGATGTCCTGTTCCCTGTCTTCTCCATCAAGAGAATAGTAGGTAAGCCTGCTTGTCCTGTGTGATTGCCACTAACCCCTCACCTGTATGTGGGTAAGCATCACGAGGCATCAATCTTTGCATATTTTCAGGGAACTCATCTCAGAAATCTTAGAATATAATCTGTTTTAAACCTTGGTTTTATTTTCATTTTAATCTCAGTTGGTCAGTGATATTATGTTAGAGGCACACAGCTAGATATATTTCTAGGGACAAAAGGGAACTTGGTACATAGTTGAGCATTTGAAGCATTTCTAATCCTTTTCTCCTCTGGCTGTCAGCTACAGGATGTTTCCCTGTATTTTTGTCTGGCTCACATTTGAATGCAAATCCTTGCTAGCTCATTTCTAGGGCAGCTTTTATGTCACTGGTTTTTCTACATCATGTCAAAGTCAGGTCTAGGAACTTTTATTAGGGACTTAGTTGCATATGATCTGTTATACACTGTTGGATATGAGACTGTTGATGGAATAATCTGCTATCTTGTATTTTTTTCAAAATTGTTTGCCAAGAACAACTCTTTTCTCTGAGACTGGGTTTCTTTTTAAAAAAGATTTTAAAAAGCGCCAGGACACGACCTCAGAGTGATGCCAATAGTTCAATGATAATTGTTGATAGTTCAAAAAGCACACTGTAAAGACAGTTCAGAATGTTTTTCTTGCTGAAAATTAAGTCCTTGGAGAATCATTTCACATCCAAAACCACCTCTGTGTTAAAAAAAAGAAAAAACTTAAACCTTTAAATTCTAGTAAAGGAAGTAAAGTTTCATCCTTACACAGAAATGCTGAGTTTCTACAGTTTTTCTGTAGGAAATTACCTCTGTTTTTCATAGGTGGTTATTAGAGTTGCTTCACTCACATTTTTTAGCCAAGTAACATGTTTTCATTACTGCTATAGTAGTACTACTCCAATTTTCAATTGGTTTAGAAAAGCCCTGAAAGGAAAAAAATCCTACAAATAAAAATTACAAATCAAATCTGGCACAGTAAAGACTTTCATCCATGGAAGCTGCTTGTGTTTGCTTGTGAGGAATAGCATGGAATAATTAAGTTGTTTGGGCTGGAACTGAAGGCATTGATTTCCTTATAAGAAGATGGGGGAGTTTGGTTTTCACAACTTTTGTGCAAGTCAGTGTTAGTGTTCCTGTTTTCTTTTCAGTAAATCATGTGCAGGCTTTCTCTTAATATAATTTCTAGGAAAATGAAGGGTCAGGGAAAACATCTTGCCTTCAGGCTGTGTGCACTTGATTCTTCTCATTGTAATTCTAAAGTTAGAGAGAGTACCTACACTCTGTTGTAAACTCAGGAAATTATCTATTTTAAACATTTTCCAAACATGGGGTGGGATTTCTCCATTAAAGAATGATTTTGAACTGCAAGCTGAGACAAATCCTAGTGTTTTTGATATAATGCAGTTTTATTCTCAGGTCATCATGAGAAATAGTATGAAGGTAGATGGAACAAATTTTGGAACAAATTTTAATAAGCAATACAAAATAACCAATTCATGATATATGAGCTCCCTGCTAACTTCAATAAAATAGAGACTATTTTTTTCAAGTGCTCAGGACTTTAAAGTCTCATTGTTGATATACTTTCCAGAAATGCTTTCCCAGAAGATGTGTTCTTTCTTTAAAAATGTCTGCTGAGTACATAGATAATAAAATATGAGAGACAGCCAAGATTGACTTGAGGCTACAGTAAAACTCCCTGCTGTGTTTTACTATCCTGATGCACAGGCATCTTCTCAAGTACTCCTGTGTTGTAGTACTGGTTTTGTGGTGTAGCAATGTACATTGCTGTCACCATCTCATTTGCCTTTGACACTCATATTGACAAAACTTGTGGAGGCATTGTGAATATCAGGTTTTTACCCTGACACTGCTGCAGCAGAGCTGTTTAACTATTAAGGCATTGACTGGATGCAGAGTTCCCTGTCACTATCAATTTTGTCTCCTCCCGGAGGAGGTTCTACCCCAGAGGCTCTGCATTGAGTACTGGTGTACCTGAGAGTCCCTTCTTGAACATTGCAAGACCCACTTGTGGCAAAAGCAAAACCAGGGCCATTTTTTTTCTGTGGAAAGTTGTATTGCTGTTGTCACCTCAGCACTTGCTCAGCTTGCTCTGAGTGATGATGCCATCTCTGTATAAAACACGTTGGAGTCATTAGAGCGGAGGCAAGAATTTCTAGCACTTACAAGAGATACTGAATTGAGAAAAATGGAGCAAGAGGTCTTATTTTTGGATTTTTATGTTTTGATAGACAAAATGTGAACTCAAAGCAATAGAATCTGGATTACTAAAGGGATTAAGTACTGGTGACTGAGGTAAAAAATGTTATCTAAAACAATGATGAAAGAATTATGTGAGTATAGAGGCATATTTTCATCAGTTTGGGCTTTTCAAAAAACAGAAATCACAGAAAAAATTACAAAATCACAGAATCAGTTAGTCTGAAAAAGATCTCTGATACCACCAAATACAGTATTTGTGGCACTAAGTGCCACATCCAATCTTTTGTTACTCACTTCCAGGAATGGTGACTCCATGATCTCCCAGGGCAGCCCATACCAATGTTTAGTCCCCCCTTCTGTGAAGAAATTCTCAATATCCAACCTGAATCCCTTAAGGCTATGTCCTCTTATTTTTTCACTAGTTGTCTGGAAGAAGAGACCAAAGAAGAGACCAACTGGCTACACCCTCCTTTCAGAGTTACAGAGTTGTAGTGATAAGGTCTCCCCTGAGCCTCCTTTTCTCCAAGTTACACAGCCCCCAGCTTCCTCAGCCAATTCTCATCAGACCTGTGCTCCAGACCCTTTGCTTTTCTCTGGACACACTCCAGCACCTCAAGAAAGACAGTGTCTTTCCAGTAGTGAGGGACCCAGAACTGGACAAAGGACTCAAAGTGTGGCCTCACCAGTGCCAAGTGCAGAGGGAGAGTCACTGTCCTGCTCCTACTGGCCACACTATGGCTGATACAGGCCAGGATGCCATTGGCCTTCTTGGCCACCTGGGCATATTCTGCCTCATGTTCAGCTGCTTCAACCACCATCCTTGGATCCTTTTCCACTGGGCAGCTTTCCAGCCACTCTGCTCCCTAGCCTGTAGCACTATATGGGCTTATTGTGGCCAAAGTGCAGGACTCAGCACTTGGTCTAGTTGAACTCACACAACAGATCTCAGCCCATCTATCTAGCCTGTCCAAAATTCATCCATCAAGAAAAGTGGCTACAGTGACATTATTCCTTGGGCAAGTCCAACCTCACAGACATTTTGGACCTGGTTCAATGGCTACTACAGTCAGTGGAGTCTTCACCTCAGTGGATATTGAGCTCTTCTAAGCAAATTTCATGGTGGATAGCTTGGCTGCACCACAACAGCTGTTTCTTTCCGTGCTACAGTGGTCCTACCTGTATTCAAGGAATGAGGAGCAGTGCAACAGTAAAAATGTTAAAGGTGGAAACATGCATTTTGCCTTTGCTATTGAAAGATACTTTATGAAAAGGATGAGTTTTGTTTGAGGATGTGGAAACGTTCAGTGTCAAACTCATTATAACCTCAGTGGAAAGTAGAGTCAAAATTCACAAATCACAGTTAGACAGTTTTCCAAGTGCTTGGAAATCCAGGATGGATTTTGCAGTGATCATCATTCTTGCCATCACTTCAATTGCTGCTAGTAGAGAAAGACGTGAGTACAACTGAAAATGTTTGTTCTTGCCACGCTTTTCTCTGCTTGCTCACCCAGGGGTACATAATGGTCCTTGGACAGTTCATCTAACAGTATGTAAATCTGCAGAACTGTTAGTCCTAAAACTTGCTTTCATTTGTCAGTCTGAAGGACCACAGTTTTTTTAAGCTAGGCCACAGAGTCCATGTTGTTTCTCAGGTCCTTGTTGCAGGTAACAGTGAGAAATATATTTTCTAACAAAATGAGATTTATTTCGTTGAGACTTTGAGAGAAAATTTCAGGGGTGCACTTGCTAAACAGTGAATTGAACAAGCTGGATTTGGTGCTTTCAAAATCCTAAAATCTTTTCTGGGCTCAGCTGTACAGTGCTCAGCTCTAAGTAGTGTGGAGTGTTGCTATTTTACAGCACTGTATTAGTGCTACAGAGCTTCTGTGAAGAGCGTGGCAGAACATGTCCTTTATAGGATGCATAAGTAAGACATAGGGTAAAAAAGATAAAGCATAGTACTACAAAATGGTTTAACTTCTCTGGAGCTGGAGGTACTTGGCAACTTTGCAGATACGTGTAGAAAGGTCACTTCCCTTTCAGACATGGTCCTTCCTCAGCAAGAAGAAGCAGTCCTGTGCATTTCTGTACTATTCTCTGATGATCCTACACCCTGCAAATGAGAACAACCAAATCAGGCCAATATTCCTGAGGACTGAAACACAGGATAGGGAAGCACCAGCACACAGGGTGGCTTGGTCAGGGATTCATAATAAGAATTTAGCATGTCTGAGGAATTATCAAAAGAATCAAAATGGGCTGGGGAAAAAAGAGTGAGAAAGAGGTCGTCTCAGAAAGCTTAATTGAGACTTGGCATGTAGGTAATAGGAGAGGTTCTTACATACAAGTTCTAGCTCAGATTGATCAGGTTTCCTGCACCACCTTCTGATCCCTTTTCACCACTTTCTTCTGGTGCTCTTTTGGTCTCTCTGTGACCCTTCAGCCACACTGTGCAAGAGCAGGGCTCATGTAGATCCTGTTTAGTACATGTAGATCCTGTTTAGTACGTGCTGCGGAAAAAGATTACAAAATGGAAGTAGTGGTGCCTGTAGCATTACATTCAGATTAAAGATTGAGCCCCCAAACTCTTCCTTAGTCAATTCTGTTGTCAATGGATGAATCATTTTACTATGTGAATAAGGCAGGCCCTTGGGAGGCTCTAAATCCTCTGATAGTCTTCCACATGAAAAGGTGAAGAAACCCACAAATGCTTTCCCAGCCAGCTGAAGGAGTTTCTGGCAAACAGGTTTTGCTGCTTTGCTCTGGCTTGCCGTGATGACAGCTGCAGCTGAAGGCGTGCCATAGTTGGCAAGGAAAGCATCCTGAAAACTAACCATCAACTTAGAAGGAGCTGCAGCCTTGTCAAATAAATGTGGCAGACAAACATGACGTTTTTTTGAATGGAGTACAGCATTACTTGCCCAGAAACAAATGTATTATTTTTTCTTCCTACTAGCCTCTGAGCCCTCTCTCAGGAAAGCATTCTTGGTGCTGCTTGTCATTGATAGGAATTGTAATTGTGGTTCATTGAGAGTAAAGCCTGCTTATTGAGTAGCAGAGCTCCTACTGATTTCAGAAAGCCCAAAATATAAGTACAAAATCTCTGAGACACACAAGAGGGAAGGCACTTGCTACACATAAATGACTGAATTTATGTAAAATTTGGGATCCTAGAATTGTGGAGGTTGAAAATTAGCATGAAGGTTTTCTTTTGTTCCTACTGCGTATCCCTATTTATTTCTGAATTATTTCTTACAGAGCTAAAATCACAGACAAACAGCATAAGCCTATGTGAGTTAAAAATAGTGATTTTGTTCAGGTGAGGGGTTCTTTTTGCCTTGAAGACACCACCCAGAGACTGTGTTAAGTGACAAATGAGCATAGCTGGAGAAATTACTCTCTCGCTTAAGAATACATGACATTGCCAAACTACCTCATAGGCTTGCAGAACTTGCCAGGATTTGTGAGTCTTTCCTCTATAATGTATGCCCTTTTGTTTCCCCTAGAGGCACTCAATTAAAAACATGTCTTCCTAAGTAAAAAGAGCCATATACAGTTTGTATCAGAGTGGAAGTCAACCCCTCCCTCCCATGGTGAACTGGGTAAACTACGTGATTCATACCTTGCCTATAAGGTGCCAATATTTTCTATGTGCTTGCTTTCTTTCTCTCTCTCTGCTTCTTCTTGCTTCATAGCCTTTATTTTGAGCAGAAAGTAAATTTAATAGTATTTTGAGTTGACATGGAAGTTTTGTACTCCAGAAATCAAAAATCAGAGAAAATGCACTCACCTTTCCCATTCCTTCCTGTTTGCTGGTCTGTTTTGGTTGTCTGTCCTGGTCCTTTGTCATCTTGATGACCTCCTTAGCAGTATCAATGATGAAATCTAAACACTGGGGCAAAGAGGCTGAGCTTTAACTCCACTGTTAGCAGGAGTCCTCTCATAGGAGATAGCAGAGAAAGTGATTAGCAGTGATGTGATTTTTGGTGCTCTGTTGTGTGGCTGGGGTCCCCAGCATTTGTAGGTGCTTTTTGGGCAAGGCTGCAGCTCCTGCTGAGTTTGCTTCAGCATCTTACTTTGTGAAAGAGAAATATACAGATGATTCTGGATTGATGGCTAACAGGGCCTGTAGGACTGCAGAGGCCTTTGTGGAGACTTCAGCACTACTCTGCCTTTGTGGATGAATTTACACTTGCATTTCTGCTGTTATTTACCTCAGTAATTTATCAATGCTAAACATTTGTCTTAAGAAATTACAGTAATAAGAGAAGCCCTAATATTGTCCATTAGTTAAAATCTTGAATTAGATAGATACTTACACTATGGTGGCCAAACCTTTAATACACAGTGCTTTTAAGTATGAAAAGATAGGTCTTTCAAAAAATGAAGCAATGCTTCCCCTTCAGATGGTGATGGAGTAATACCTTAGTAAGTTTGTACAGGATAGAGAGACTGAAAACAGAGAGGATTTAAAATATTCTGAGCTTCTTTTGCAAGTATGAGAAAGCAGAGCCCAACTGCTTTCAAGGTTGGTTTTTTTTCATGTAGAAGCTGACAAAACATTGCTTCTCCACAAAAACACTTAGAAGTCAGGTTTCAGCTGCTGTAAGATTAGTTTGAAATCTATGCTATGTAAAATGAGTAATGCAGGGTTTTTTACATCTGTCTTTTAATGTTTTAGGATTCAGGTTTTAGTTTTTACACAGTTGTCTGATTAGAACAATTGTTTTTTATTATTAAGAGAAGTAAACTTTGCATTGTGTTCTTACTTGAGAATCTTGAACTTTTAGAAAATTTTCAGTAGTATCAGCCTAGTATCATATCCCAAGAGGACTGTTAATGTAGTCCTGGCTATATTCCCTTGAAAAAATCAGCATGGAAGTACTAATAATTAGTAACGGTAATAAAGTTTCAAACATAGATATGTGTGATGCAAGTTAGTGTAAATCAGCTTATCTAAGATTACCCTGGGAAGGCAATCCATTGCTAACTACCTGGGGTTCTGTGAGAGGACAGAATCCCAACAAGGTTCTTTTCCTTGTTTACAACACAATGCACCCATCACCCTCCCTGAACTGTTGGTCCACCAAATGCATGTTCCAGTGTACAGACACTGCTGAAGGACATCCACTTCCCTCTCCACACCTCTGTATCATCCCATTTTTTTGCATTCAGTTCCTTCACTGCATCCTCACCTATGTTGTCTCTTTTCTGAAGAGCCATATCACAGAATTCCCTTTTAGTCCTAAGGACCCTTCCAGAAGGTCTTAACCAAAACTCCATTCTATCATTTTCATTTGCAAGGAGCCAAAAGGGAAAATGTAGTTGAGGTAGTCAGATCTCTGGTCCCCAGTGGTGTTTGTTCATTCTTTTAATGGGATAAAAGAAAGGGTTCATGTTGGACAGCTATCAACTGCTATTGCTCCTGGGACTTGCCTGGTGCATCTTCTCTGCATCATAACAAAGGGCCTCTTGCTACTGGGCTGTACAAAATCAGGAAGAATTTTGTCTACATTAAAGTAGCTAAGCCAAGTGCCATCTTAGTGCACGAAGGAGGGCTACTCTTTAAATGTTGCTATTTTTCATTGCCCTTTGGTCATAAAATGGATCTACTATGGCAAAACTCTTGTTCTGGATACAGAAAATATTGCCTTTCCCAAATCAAATGGTGTTCCCCTTAATGCATTAACAGATCTCAAGGCATGGTTTGGCAATAATAGCACTTTCTTGCACAGCACACATTCTGTCCACATTAGTCATAATAGTGGTATGTCGTAAGTGAGGTTGTAAAATCTAAAAAAGCTTTCAAATTTGACACTTTCTTGAGGGTCCAGATAGCTGAAGTGAATTTCCAGCACTCAGACATGCTACACTCTGAATTAGATATTGTAGACTCTGAACTGCAGAAAAGTGCTGTGGAAGATTAAGGTTTCTGTAATGCAGTTAAAATACCGGTGTAGATCACATTGATGCTACATCATGTTTTTGCTAGTTACTGTATGAGTTATCATGTTATCATGTTATTAAGCATGAGTCATCTTATTAGATCTTGCCAGTCTGAAGGAAGAATTTTCATAATCTCTAAAATGTGATTTAGAGAACCAGAGCAGACTGTCAGCCAGGATCCTGCTGTCTGACTGAGCAGACAAGGTACTCTTCAGAAAACCAGGGACATAATGATGTATTTTCTGTGCTTTCTACAGCATGAGTCCCTCCCTGCCAAAATGCCATTGGCAACTTCTGTTGTAGATGGCAAACTGAAGACACAGTGCTTCTGAGTAACTGCACAAACAATCTTGACCCTGGCAGTCAAACTGTGGCAGACCTTATCTCATTTCCCTAAGGGGAAAGCGGTCCTTCAGCCAAATGGCGCTTTCTGTCTTCCCAAGATACATTTCTGGCTGTGTAGTGACAGCTCCATGATACCACACAAGGTTTACACTGATGCACCTTCTGACTGCAGCGCTGACTTTAGTTCTCCCTCCCTTCTTCTGTTCATTTTCCAGATTGTTTTCTTTGCCTTGCTATGAGTATGGTGCTCCTCCTCCTGTGTTTTGGTGTTTCTTCTGTAGCAGAGTATGTTTTAAGTACATATCTTTGAATATGTCTCTTAGAAGAAACATGAATGCCCCAGGGGTTTTGACCCCTGTTAAGAGTGATCTTTAAAAGCTTTAAAACAAATGACAAAATATAACAAAAAAGGAGCTTTAAATATTTAAAAGTTTGAAAAATGAGGTCTTCTCCAGCACCTAAAAGACTTGCAAACTGGGGACCTTCTGCATTAATTATACTTCACACATGTACTGGTCATGCAAGGAACTTCGTGTTGCAGGTGATGCTCTGAGATCTCTGTTTGCATGTGGACTGGAATTCAAGATATTGTGGCAGTTGTTCTCCATGCATGCACTCAGGCTTCAGCTACTGCAAAAATAAGCTTGAATTTTACACAATTTTGTTTCCTAATGATGTGCTTCTTCCTGTTCATTCATTCTCTCCATGCTTAATTTCAAAGATGTTGAAAAAAAACCTAGAAATTTACAAAGTTTCTAAAAGTTCCCATGCTGGCTTCATTCTTGACCCCACCAAAGACTCATAGTGGATGGGGTGGAAAAACCTGGGAGGAGCCTTGTGGGCAAAATCATAGGCAGTACTTGTCTATTTTGTTTCCAGTTTTGGTTTCCACAGATCAGCTCTTGCCTGAATGGGAACTGGTGAATGGGAGTGAGTGGGCAGGGATGTGCAAGCTGCAAAATCATTGAAACAGCCTCCTCACCACTCATGGCGCAGAGTAAACACAGGTATCTGCAGCTAACTGGTGACAGGTGACACTGAGGAACACTAGGTAGGCAGGTAGTAATTTATATGTTCATTTTGCATCTAAAAATGCTTGTGTAGAAGGGGACAAGGAATAAAATGAGGTGTAACATTGCCATGAATGCTGTATTTCATCTGGAAAAAACATAATAGGCTTTTCTGCCTATATGAAAACAAAAGTGAAATGAGAGCAACAGGAGCTCCAAGATTTGCAGGTCATGTTCACAAAGCACAGCAGAGAGAGGATTAGGGTAAGCTCCAAACAGATCTGCAGAAATGGGAAGTTCACAGATACTTTAGCTCTCTGAGGTCACTGGAGATGACTTCTCTCTCATTAGGTGTATATAAAGACAGACACACAGACTTTGCTGTTATCTTGTACTGCAAATTTCTAAATAGTTTTGGTGAAAATGGCAAAAGTTTTTCTGGAACTGAATCATGATTTAGATGTTGGGAAACAGACAATATGAAAAAAAGCAAAATGTTAAGTCTCAAAGTTAAAGGAAGGTTATGGCTTAAGCCTTGCAGGTCCTTTAAGAGTCTCTTAGGCCTTTAAGCAACTGATGACTATCAGTATGGAACAGTGAAAGATGAGCTTGTTTGCTTATTCCTTGTATTGAAAACTCAAGTTTCGAGCCTTCATTTTGATACCTCTTAAATGCAGTTGAAAAGGAGATATTTGATTCAGTTGAGCAATATGCATAAATTATGTAAAATTTCATTGTTTCTTCAGATCCAGAAAAAGTTGGTGCTTGATTGCCACCCTGGTGTTCAAGATTAATTGTATAGTTTAAGATTTTGTTTAATTTTCATTTCCTAGGTATGAACACTCAGTCACCATCTTTTGGGCTGCTTTTATATTTTGTCAGAGATTTAAGCTTCTTATCATTTTGCCACTGATACTGAATTGGCTTGTTTGAAAAGCAGTTTTCAGTTGTATATTGCAGGGATGTTCTGAGAATAGAGGCTGCTTGAAACGAGGTGTAGTTTTGAGACATGTTTTGAAAGGGCATGAGATAAGAGTGAAATGTGTTTAGCTGAGCGTAGAAATGTTTCATTTTCCCATGCAAATGTGGTTATGCTTTGGGAATGCTGAAGAGTGGGGTTTTGCTCTGTCTCTTTGCAGGTGAGAAGTAACTATGAGCTTGGCAACACACAACCATCAGTGTCCTGTGATCTGAACCGTGTCTTCAGCTGACTTCCCAGTGGCCAGGCGCTGTTGATCCTGTACCATGGAGGACTGCCTTCACACCTCCTCTGAAAATCTCTCCAAGCTGGTGAGCTGGGCCCACAGCCATGGGACCATCTGCAGCCTCATCCCCAACCTCAAGCACCTGCTTTCCGAGGGGGCCCACGGCAACCTGACAGCCATGTGGGGCTGTAGTGCTGGCCATGCCTACCACTGGCCCCTGGCTGCCACTTGCCGGGCTGGCTCCCAGGAGCGCGTCTGCTTCCAGGACAGCCGCAGCTTCAACTCGGACAGCCCCAGCATGCTGGGGGTGCCATCAGAAGCTCAGGCCAGCCCCCTGGAGCGCTACCCAGGCCGGCCAGGGAAGGCCAAGCTGGACTGCACCCGCACTCGTGATTCCTGCGACTTCTCCTACGGCAGCGAGCCGTCAGAGCTGGGCGAGCCTGTGGAGGAGTACGAGGATGAGGCGACCCTCTTCGACATGGTCTGTGAGTCCTCTGTCACCGATGAGGACAGTGACTTTGAGCCACACCCGCACCGTGCTCCCACCGGTCCCCGCAAGCGGCTGGCTGCCGCTGCCCAGGCCCAGGCGCAGCCCGCCGACGAGGGCGGCAGTGACGTGCTCCTCAAGAAGATCAAGCAGGAGCTCCCTGAGGACTACTATATAGTGGCCAACGCCGAGCTGACGGCCGGCGCCGATGGGCCGGCCCTGGCCCTGATGCAGATGTCCAAGCCCAAGCCACAGCCCCCGGCTGGGCCCTCCTGCCTGGGACCCACCAGGACCGTGCCGCAGCCGGCCTCGTGCCCTGACCCCGACCCGCAGCGGCCCTGCGCCTCCCCGCCTGGCCTGCCCCGCATGGCCACGCAGCGGCCATCCCGGGGACCTCTGGCCTCCCCAGCGCGGGGGGCAGGCGGCGGCCCTGTGGCTGCCCTGCAGGTGCCAGCCACCAGCTCCAATGCCATCACCACCGCTGGGAAACCAATCAGCATCCCCCTCTCAGCCCTGCAGCTGCCCGGTCAGGAGGAGCCACCGGCGGCTGGTGAGGAGACCCTCCCGTCAATCCCACAGCTGGCCCCGGGTGGTGAGGTGGCCGGCTCGCCCTCGGTGAGCGCCGAGCCTGAGGTCAGCTCCAGCCAGCAGCAGCCCCATGCCGCGCCCACCACCACCCCCGAGGCAGCGGTGCAGCCGATGCCAGGTAGGACACTGGGTGGGAGTGAGGGGTGGTGTCATTTCGGGGGTGGCCCCCAGGCCTGGCTCAGTGAGTGGTACAGCCGGGGTATATGTGCTGCGTGGTATCAGGGTCCTGCTGGTACATAAGTCAGTAGGTATAGAAGCCACAGACACCTGGGAGAGGATTCAGAAAACCTCAACTAAGCACCTGGACATAAGAAAGTGTATTTCAGCCATAGGCAAAATGGTTTTTAAGATCCATTTTGGGTACAGTTGTGGCATGAGAGAGAGCCTGCAGCAGCCTTGCTGTGTGCATGGGTAGGGAGGAATTGTTACCTGTAAATCAGAGCAGTCTGTGGACACAAGAAGTGTACATACAACCTTAATCCATGAAATTGATGACTTTAATCCATGATAAAATATTTTTATTTTTATTTTCCCAGTGCAAGTTCTCGTACATTGTGTCATAATTTTTCTCATCCCCTGCCAAAACACATGGAATTGGCATAAACAGATCAACATTACTGGATAAAGAACATGTTAAAACAGCTGACTTCTGCTGAGTGATTATCCCATGTGCAGAATAACTGTTACCCACAGGTCTTCAAAAATTGGTGGAATCTGTTTCTTGAGCAGATTTGTCAGCTCCCTCTGGACCTGAGCACAGACTCTTCCAGCTTCTTCTTCAGTGGTGCCATCCCAGGAGGAGACGAGGCAAGAGCAAGTTCTCCATCTGTTCCCTTGCCAGTTCAGCCTTGGACTGCCTGGTCAGACAGAGAACATACAAACAGTGAGAGGGCTAAAAACTGCCTATGTGCAGTCCTTATGGCTTGTACTGTAAGAGCTAAAAGCCATTACTTTAACTTGAACATCCTGAAATCTGATTGAACACTAGTAAATCTATCAAGTGGCAAGAGCCTGCAGATCATCTTGCCAAGTAAAACAACAAAGTTAAATATACAGTTTTCCTAAGTAATTCCTACCTAGCATTAGTAGGGTTGAAAGAATGATAATTGTCTTAGTTATAGCAAAGCAAATTCTTCTTTGGGACCCATTTCTTGCATGACTGCATCTCTGAGATGTTATTTTGCAGCAGTCCTGTCATGTAACACCCCTCATGGAAATTCTCTTGCAAAACTCCATCTAGTTTAGAGCAAACTCTGCTTTGCTAAATGTGAGAAAGGCAGGATGCCTGATGCCACTCAATCCAAATTGTGTGGGTAAATGTACTTATTCTGCCTTCCTCAGTTTATAGCCTATAACTGCTATATGTAGACCTGCTTTTGCCAACCCGCCCCTACAACTTTCTCAGTCTCAAATTTGCAGCTGGGGACAATGGAAGACAAAGCTAAGCAGAATTTTTCCATGCTAGGTGCGTGTTATCTGGGTGAGTGTATTACTTTCAACAGATCCATTAGCATTAACACATCCAAGCTCCTTTCAGCTGTTTTTACCAGGTTCTCAAAAGCCAAACAAGGTCAGTGGTTGTTACTACTTAGGGTTGAACTTCATAGGAATGGGTGCAGTGCAACATTTTCGCATTGATATAGTTTCAAAACCAGGATTGGTCCATGTCTAATGTCTGGTGTCTAGTGTCTCACTTTGAGGACAAAGTGGGATTGCAGCTGGATTACACTCACTGCCTAAATCAACCCTCAGAACCTCCAAGTGTTTCTAGCATGGACAGTGATGGGGTTCTCAGAGTGCTGTCCAAATTCCAGTTTATTCAGTTATGTTCTCTGTGGTTAAATTTCTTGTGCTGTTTCAAAGAAGCATTACACAATTCCTCTCCTCAGACTGATAAGAGTATTGTTGTCACATGCTGTTATTTTACTCAGAAGTAATGGCATTTTAATGAAGATAAAGTGTTTGATTTAGGACTAAAACTTGATACATGACTAAAGTCCCTCATTTCCATAGAGCCTTCTGCTTTGGGAAAGAAATACTGACATTATTAAATCTTCAAGTTGCAAAAAGGTGGGCAATGTTGAAAGTTGAATTTATTACAGATGCAGAGTAGATTCTTGCAGGTAAAATGTGTAGGTCTGAGTAAAGACTAGATTAGGGTCGTTGCTTATCTACAGTGATTTTGTTAGATTGTTTCCTAACAAAGAATGATGTACTGAAAGTGGTGCATAATATACAAAATTTGAGTAATATTGAACTACAAGAGGATGTTTATCCTGTGTAAAATTTTTTTCTGTGCTAAACAGACAGATGTGGGTCTTTTATATTCTGATATAAAAAAAAGGCAGGAGCTAATTATATCAAAAGGCCTAGAGCTTTTAATAATTTATAGACTCAATGCCTATTTGACTAATCAAAGGTTTAGTTGAAAGTGAGCAGGAGATTTAAATTCTGCCTTATCTTCTCCAATATCTGAAGCCTTGCTCCTGGTCCCATTAGAACTGGTGATATAGGGTCTAAGGTCTACAGGACTAAGGCCTTCTTTAAGCTATGATTAAAAGCTGCAATCCAACCAGCAAGAAATACTACTTGAGCTTTAGCTGAAGTGACATATCCTTGCATTTGTACCAGACACAGCTGATAGTTTTAATGCATGATAATTCCATAGATCATGAAAGTCTGAGTGAGATTATCCATGAAATGAAAAATCTTGATGATAAATGTTATCTTAGGCCAGTTTAAGCCACTTCGAAAGAGGGAGTAGTCTCTGCATCTGTTAGGAGAGGAATTTTTGCAATGGCAGAGAGAAAGGAATTTCTACTTCTCAAACCACCTCTTCTGTCCTACGTTTTTGCTAATACTTGGGCTGGTTTTCATGTTAAAGAACCAGCAAGGGCAAGGTAGATCCCATCAGTAGAGAAGGAAGATGAGTAAGAAATATGATGCTTTAGGTTATAATACATGCAGCCTAGAGCAATTAGTGACATTTGGATGTCTGAAACCAGGAATGGAAATGAGTTGGTGTTGTTGCAGAAGACTGTGGAGGGAGACTGTGGCTCAGAGAAGGACAGAGCTTATTTTGAATGTGCACAAGTTTTGACTCTGAGAGCTGTAGAATTTACTTCATAAACAGAATTGCTGAAGAATTTATGAAGAATACTCAATTTCCACTTGAAGACTGAGGCTGAAGATGTGTTTTGAACAGGATAATTATAAAATGGAGTGCATCTGGGACTTGTTTGATATTGATGTAGAGCTTTCAGTGGAATATTTTAAGTATTTCTCTGCAATCAGAAGAAGTAGGACCTCTCCCATTCCCCCTTCTTTCTGTCTGCAATGTCTGCAATGGTGTGAGTTTAAATTAAATAGGAACCTAGATCCTCATATAAGATTTGTGGATTAGGAGCTGTTGGATGAGCATCTAAACGGTACAAAACTTCAAGGTGAAAGGAGTCCCTTCACACATTATGAACTGACAGTTTTGACTAGGTTTAGCTCTAACTTCTATATCACTGTTTATCTATTAAAAAAAGTGTCAGCCTCACACATTCTGAAGAAGTGCAAACAAGAAAAAATAACACTTTTTTAGGGGTGTATATAAAGCATACAGAAAGGCAAAATTAATCCTTGTTGTAATTACTTCAAGCCCAGTGGAACCGTGCCAAGAACAAAAGTAGCAAAAGAAAAATAATCACATCAAAAGAAGGTTACAAAACTCTTATTTAAATAAAGTTCTTCTAAGAACACTCACATAACTGGTGATTGGTCTCTGTATTTGCAGTTTACATAAAAAGATTGGTGAGTTTTGGCTAAAGTGACTGCTTAGAGCCTGTCTACAGGGACATACACTGCTGAATGTGGTCAGGTGAACACTTAAATATATGTAGGGCTGAGACAGTCTCTTCTCTTTGTATTGTACTAAAGAGTTCAGAATCCACTGGTGACTCTTTAGATTTCATAATTGATATCTATTGCTGTTAGAGTCGATGGACTAAAAATAATAAGTGTTGAGATACATAATTACAAAAAATATAGCACTTTTTTTTTTAAATTGCTGGGGCCTGGCTTATTTAGAAGAATAAACTTGTATCATTGTAGTTTTAAATATCAGGGAAAGGAAGCTACTGACTGGATTAATCATCTGATCTTGCAGCAGTGATATGCCAGCCCATCTTCAATCATCTGCATCCAAATGTTGTTAAATTATAATCTAATGTTTTGGGGCCTGTATTCTAGAAGTCTAACTAGATGTCTTTATTTTAGAAGTCTAGGTAATGATTAGTTATCCTTACAATATTACAAGGGAGTTCTGTTTAAAAGCAGGACAATAGAATAAATATGACAAGTTTAGCCTAGGCAGAGTAGCTCTGTAATTGCTTTTATCATCGGGGTGTGCAACATGACAAACAAATTTTTAAAAAAGAAATGAACCCACAGTACTAACAACTCTAATACAAGAGTTGTTTATGCAGCTATTCCTATGAGAGGCATTTATCAAGATAGTAATTTTTGCAGGAGAGCACAGAAGTGAAAACTTATTAATTATTGCAAAATCTTTAGATTTTCACTGTGCTTAAGTAATGTACCTGTTACCTTTTAGGACTCCAGATGTATTTTCCTTAGTGAAAGTTCCTTTCAGACTCAGGATGTCTTTTTGTATAATCAGCAATGGACTTGTCACATAGAGGTTGTCCTAGATATTAAGTGTTTATCACAACAGCTATGCATGCAAAAGATTAGGCTGCTGCTTTCCTTGATGCCAGGGTTCGCTTCCTCTTTTCAGTATGGACCTCCTCTGAGTGGAACTACCTGCTGCACAATCTCCTGGCAGCAGTGTTACTGGAGATACATAGATATAGATGTAGAGATGCTACAGATTACACACTTCTTGGATGAATAACCATTCATGAGTATTCATGCTGAAAGTAGATTGGTGTGAGAGATGTTTGGGGATGGGCTTTCAGTTGAATTTATGCAATAAAAGGTGCATAGGCCTATTGATCCTCTGTAACGGAGGAAGGTGAAAGATTGATCATTTCCATGCAATCTGTGAAAGTTATTTGCCTGCAGCTAGGAGGGAAAGAAAAAGATTATTGCAGCCAGGCCCCAGCAGATTTTGAGGATTAGTTTTGTAAAGCATGCTAAGTTCATCTGACAAACAGTTGAGAATATTCACTGGAGTTCTGAATAGAGGAATTTCATCACTGAGAATTATTGACTCTTCATTTAAATATGTATTTTTCATTCAAAATACCATAGCACAATAGTATTAAGGAAGATGTTGCCTCATACCAGGTATATAATTTCAATGAATGGTTGTGTTCTGGAGCATCATTTTTAATTTCAGACCTAGAAATATACCCAGAAATATGCCTTGCTCCACATTACCCTAACATGAAACTCATAAAAGCAAAAAATAGGATACACAAGTGAAAAGTAGAAAACAATCATTTTTGCAAAACAACATGATTGAGATGCTATGTTCTGTCTTTCTTTAAGGTGTCTTTAGTGGGCAACTATGTTGTAAGAAGTTCTCTGTTTTATGATACTGGTATATAAAAGAAGAAAATAATGCCTCTGCTGGCTCCAGCTGTCCTGAAAACATACAGAAAAAAAACCAGACAAAATTAGACACATCTGTACTGAACATCACTTTAATTTTAGGGAATATATTATTTGACATGGTGCTTTTGATCAGAGATCAGTTCCTTTGTGTGATCTTTGCAATTGTTTCATTTTGGAGCTATTTTCAGCTTATGATTTATGAGTCTTTAAGAAAAGAGAAACAAGGAAGGATCAGATTTGGATCTTCAGAGGAGATGCAGCACAGGAGCCAAGTGAGATGATGACCCTGGAAAGGTTTCAGACATGTACTTTGCTTTTGCACTTCGGATGGGATGCTAGGAGGGAAAGGGAACACAGGGGCTTGATGGTTTAGATCAGGACACTTTCTGAGAATGATTTTCTGCTTTGTATGAGGCTGGTGCTTCACGAAATGGGATCAAGAAAGTGATCATTCTCCTGTTTTGGGTAGTGGTGAGACTACACCTCAGATCCTGTGGTCAGTTTTGGGCTCCTCACTCCAAGAAAGACAATGAGGTGCTGGAACATGTCCAGAGAAGGGTAACAAATCTGGGAAAGGATCTGGAGCACAAGTCTGATGAGGAGCAGCTGAAGGAATTGGGTTCTTTAGCCTGGGCTGCCAGGTAGGTGTTGGTCTCTTCTTCCAGGCAAGTAACAGGATGAGAGAAAATGACCTCAAGTTGCACAAGGAGAGGTTAAGGCTGAATATTAGGAAAAAAAGCATCATAAAAAGGGTTGTAAAGCATTAGAACAGGCTGCCCATGGAAGTGGTAGAGTCATCATCCCTGTAAAACTTCAAAAACTGTGTGGGTGTATGGTACTTGAGGACATGGTTTAGTGGTGAACGTGGTGATTGTTCGAGGTGGGTGGTTGGTCTCGATATCTTAAAGGTCTTTTCCAGCCTTAACAATTCTATGGTTGAATGATTCTATACCTGCAGAAGGACTACTTCACATGTGTATTCAAGATCTAAGATCTATGTATTCAAGATTTTAATAGCTTAGACGTTGGGGAAAGCTTTTTTCGCCTGTCTCAGTGATGGGAATGTGGCATTTTTGCATAAGATGTTCTGTGAAGCCAGCATGCAGTGACTACTTATCTCTCCATATTCTTCATACCTAAATTATATCCCTCTTAGTGATTGTTGGGGGTTGAATTGTTCCCTTTTCTTTCTGTGGAATTTTTCCCATTGTTATGCTAAGTATTTGTGGCTACACCTTAGTAGGAATAGTTTTTTCTCTCGCAGGGGGATGGGCACAGAGGGAAACCGGAAAAGGAAGGGGGCACAGGGGGCTGGGCTCTCGTGCTCTCGCTCTCTCGCTCACATGTGGAGTTGGGGGAAGGCGGCCGGTACTCCNTGATCACCGATCCGAGGACTACGACATGATCACCGAGGACTGCCCGAAGATGATGGCCCAGAAAGATACCCATCTAAGATAACCAGGGCCATCTGCATCTTCCACCTGAATACAGGATTCCGGGAATCGGAGAATGAACATTCATCAATTCCCAGACGAGGGTTTGTGCAGCTTGGAGTGAAGAAAGGAACCAACATGAATATGATGAACTCTGAAAGGAAACAAAGGGACTCTGCTGCGGGTTAGGAAGAAGGGTATATAAGCTGCCCTCTTGGAGCAGCTGGTGTGTTTTTGGTGTGATAGAGGCCCACCCTCGTTCACCCAGCCTTTCTCCCGGGAGTTGTGTGCTGTCATTTTTGATTGTTGGCTGTCGGGACTGTAACATGGTTGCGAATAAATTTATTTTTTATTTTTATTGTTATTACGACTGGGCACATTTTTATTTTTACCTGTAACACTATCCCCATATCTTCTGCCTGAAAGCCTCTGATTTCAAATTATAATAATTGGAAGGGATAGGGGGTTGCACTGTACATCTCAGGAAAGGTGTTCTTGCCTTTCCTTAGCAAATACCTGTCTTTCAAACGAAGACAATGATATAATTCCCTCTTCTTCTGTCATGTCATCTTTTTTTTGTGCAGTGAACCTAAAATCTGCTTGAGCATGAAACAGATCAGTAAAAATACCTGAGTGTATTTTCTGTCTTCTAAGCAAGATAAAAATTTGGAGTACAGAAATCCTTGTTGGAATTTTTTTCAGGAAGGAGAACAGAAGCATGATGATATTTTAGGTATTTTATCGTGGCTGGCACAGCACAGAGCAGTGCTTGCTAACACATTCAGATCCTGGAAGCACTGAAACATGATGAAATTTATTTTTCTTTGATAAGTATGCTTAAATGAAGGATATGCCCATTCCAGGAAGTGTTGAAACAAGCTATTAAGTCAAAGCCTCAAGGGAGATAAATTGGAACGCCTGCTTTCCCTGATGATTCTTGCTGGGGCACTCCACAGAATGGTCACAGAAAAGCTGCTTTCAGCACTGGTTGTTTTGAACAGCTTGAATATGGCTGGTAGCCTCTGTAGAACAGTTGGGCAGAACTGTGTTTTCATTTCCCAAATAAGTCTACTTTTGTCTGGAGCCAAGCAATGCTGCCCTTTAAAGATGGAGGGATGCTGTTGATCACACAAATGTTGTGTTATACACAGCAATTCCAGGTCATGGTTCCCACTGAATCCTGCCCATGGTAGGAGTGGGAGCAGGGCTTCCTCTATACATGTCTTTTAAAAAGTGCTACTGAGGACCTTACTGAGTAATTAAAACTTTGTGTTATTAAAGCTTTGCTTAATATTCATTGATCATTAAGTGCATTGGCTGCATCTTCTAATATATACTTCAACTCTAATTGAAAAGTAAATGCACATACACACAGAGAAATTCTGCATGTGTTCCTGTTGAATGAACTGAGGGTGACTGTCACAGTGACACTGCGCTCTGTTGTAGCTTTTCATCAACTTCATAGGTCTTCATCATGAAAATATCACTTGGAAACATATAACAATGGATTCATAATACTTAATCAATTGCTTTCTGCTTTGTACTTGGGAAGAAAAAAAAGAAAGAAAAAAGCTGGTCTTTTGTTTTTGTTCAGGGAAGGAAAAAATGTATTCCGAGCTATTCTACCCCAGGTCATATCACCCCAGTGAAACACCTGCATGTGCTGTATTACTGTATTATTTCAATCAGGAAACCCAAAGATCAAGCCTGTGAAAAATAAGGATGTTCATCTCTGATCCTTGATTAGCTTGTTTTGATTTTCTGTTTACACTCATTTCTATTTTCACTGGGCATGTGCCTAATCTCTGCTTTCCTACAGTGACTGATCAAGCATAGTGGTATGAATGAGCCACAGAAACATTGATGGTTTTGTATGGGAGCAATTTCATTTTGTCCACAACTTGGAGCACTCTTCTGATTGTTATGGGCTCTATCCTTCAGTCACGTTGACTCAGCTTACAGAGTTTTTTTTCTGTCATTTGTTTTTGGCAGATGGAGCATTGCCATTTGTTTGGGACTTCATTTCTCATTTGACTGTAAATCCAAGAAAACAAAATAACAGACAGGAACACTATTCCTAGCATTACAGAACAGTATGCATTCCTATATGCTGGTAGACATTTTGTTTTTTTGCTAACAGATTTATTTTTCCGCTCTGTATAAAGAATTGGCTTTATGCCTCTGTTTTCCCTCCCCTGATTTGAGATAGTCCTCAGAAAACTTACAGTTTGACAATAACTTCTCCCATTTACCATTCACTTACAGAACTGTTAAATACATCAGACTGTTTATTGTGCTGGTGCATATTATAATAGCCATGTATATGTATAACACATCCACAATTATATCCATTAAACTATACTCCATGTCACCTCTTATATTAATTGGTTTGTGTCAGTTTTGGTATGAACTCATTCAGTAGCAGGGGAACTGATCTTATAAAGAAGAACAAATTATTTTTATGGAAATAACAAAACAATCATGACAGGAAATTTTTGACACTGTAAATACAGAAGAGAAATTATAACAATATTCTGAGCAGTATGTAGTTTGTGATACTCTCCTGAGTGTGTACATAGCTAGAAAACATCTGAAACTCTTCATTTGACTTAAGGAAATTTTACTCAAGTAGAGCTGCAAGATGTGACTAAATATTTATTCAGTCAAACTAAGATAAATTACGTTTAAACATGTATTCAAGGACAGACAGGAATGAATTGTGCCATGAACAACAGTCCAGCTCTTGATGAATGTGCTTCTCTTGCAGGTTTGTCTACTCACTGTGCAAAATTTCCAGCTGCTTCTGCACCTCCTGGGAGTCCTTGTCTTGGCAAATGCCTGGGCATTCCATGGCTAGTCTGGAATAAAGTGATCTTTGGTCATCCAGGGTGTGTGAGCAGCTGCCTATCACAGCTCAAGGGCTATCCTTCCAAAAGCTGGGATGTATTCATATCTCTGCCCTCTGCCCAGCTTTGAGTCTTCCCCAGTCTTGTATGACCTTTGCATTTTAAACTTCCATTCCTTTAATGTGATGAGAGTTGGATTTGTAAAGGTTACCATAAAGCTCTGCTGTCATTTTTGCTAGAGTGTGAGGAGGAGAGAACTTGGCATAAAGTAGAAAAGCATCCTTAATCCACCTTTAAAATCCACCTTAAAAGCTGTTTCACTTGAAATGTTAGACTTAATTCTATCAGAGAACTGTATAAAGAGCTGCTTCTCGAATACTGCTTTCTGAGCCAGTGAAGACAAAAGAAACATGCGTGTTAAAAGTATGCATGGAATTCCTTACGCAGGTTTGTAAATTTTGAGCACTTTATAGAATTTATGCCCTTTGTAACTTGCTTCGCTCCTACTGGACAATATGCAGTGAAAGGCAAAACCAAATTGGTCTGACTGGGCAAAATCACCAACAGAGAATTTCAGAAATGATACATCAGGATCTCTAACAAGGCAGTAGGAGTACTTGGCTAAATTAAAAATGGTGAGAGAAAAAATATTGAAATGCAGTTCTTTGGGGTGCATATGCTGCAGTCTGTATTACCAGAAGTAAATGGCATGACCTGCCAATACATTTCCTCTTCTTCTGGCTGAACTAGTAGATAGGTCAGACAGAACAGAAAAGGGTACTTTTTTATTCACTACCCATGGCACTTTAATAAAATAGAGGGAAAATGTCTGCAGTCTTTAATAAGCAATATATCAACCAAGTGCTGGCAACGTGTGTAGAAGGTTTCACAGTATGATTTATTATGTTAATTACAGTCATGTGGGCCTCATGCTCTTAAGTCTGAAACTGCTTACATTCTCAGCTTGATTTAAGAATATGCTTTGGCCAAGACTTAAAGTACAGCTTATTATGATTAATGTAATAAAATATTTATTACATTCTCCCTTTCTTTGTTTCTCTGCTTGCTGCCCCAGTTAGACTGACTCATTTTGAAACACTGATGTAAATTAGATTTCAGATGATGAGGATTCCCATCTGGTTTTAATCTCTCTCTTTGGTGTTATGTTTTTTTCATATCCTTTGTTCTTACTCTCTCTTCTCTCCCCCTCATCTTTATTTCTCTCCCATATTTCCCAGTTCTGCTTCTCAGCTGCTGTGTAGAGTGAACTAAAAGTAGGCAACCTTCATAGCCCTGGCTCATCCCTTTCAGACCTCTTGCATTGCTTTCTCAGCTATGCTTATTAAAGGTTTTTCTTAAATGTGATGACATTAAAATTGGTGGTACACTATATCTGAGAACATGCTAAGCTTCCGGTGGTATGAGGTGGCATGTTTTACGCGTTTTACATTCAAATTCTTCTTAGAGAAGACTGAACTGTAAGGACCCTGTTTCTCATTCTTCCACAGAGCTTTAAACTGCAGTGAGGCACAAAATTCCACTGTGCCAAATATTCCAAAATGCTATAAAATTTATACCTGTGATTTTGTGCAAACCAGCCCAGTAGTTAAATTCCTGGCTGACAAATCACTGCTTCTGAGATCTATTTACACATCTATAAATCTGGCTTTCTCTGTAGGAACATGGAAAGGGTGAAAACTTTCCGAAAATATAGCCTCTTGTTTTTGTTATGCAAGAAATGGATTTTTGCCATGAGAATTGTATAATTTTCAAACTATAAACTTAATTCAATAAAGGAGGTGTGTCTCAGACGTTTATGTTTTTTCTCTCCTCATTTTTGTTTTTTTCTTCTTGTTTTCTTTCCTCTTTTCTGCTTTTGAATCAAGTCACTATATATACGTAACTATTATTCAGTTCTACCTTGTATTCATATAATGACTTAGTCCAGTTGATTTCTATATAAGCAGATACTTAAGTGTACAGACACCAATCCAGAATGCTCATAAAAAATACTTTGTGGAATTGGAAACTTACTTGGGAGAAAAACTGATACTCTGCTGAGGATATGTATGCAACACTTCCCAGACTGGTGCTGAGCCAGTCTTTGTAAACGTGTGCATCCCTTCTGGTGTGATCACCCAGCTCCCAGTTCTCAGGGTAGTGTAGAGCATTACCATCATTCCTTTAATTCCTTCTGCCACAAAGCATTAGGTAGTCAACATACTTTGAAAGGGCAACTTTTCTTTATGTTGCTAGGAAGTCCGGGGTAAAAAAGAAAATCTGTTTCCCATAGTTAAATATTTAATCTGAAGTGTCTTTAAACTGAAACAAGTACCTGGAGTTTTCTAATGGTGTTAGCCATTTACTATGGATATGGGTAATGCAAATGAGACTGATAGTACTCCAGATTTAATCAGCATATGCAGCCTGATAACGAGGATGCCCTGGTAAGAGCAAACAGAGCTCTGACTGCAAGAAGATTGAATCAAGTCTGGCTTACGGGAAATAAATTTTTACTAAGTAGAAATGTAAAGTTTGTCTATGTATGGTTAACTAGATGATTGTAATAAAATATTACCAGCCTTCCTGTAAATGGTATATAAGCACATGTAGTTCTCAGTAAAAATTGGATTCTGATCACCATTCCCCGTCTCTCTCTCTCATTGTCAATAATTAACTATTTGGAAATTATTCAATTATTATATGGCTGAATACAAAGATGCATGCTCAACATACAGCTGGCATTAGCTTCACATTATAGGTAATGTTTTCCCACTTACCAACTCGAGCAGCACTACAATTTCACCAAACTACCTGATTTGTTTAACCTGAGCTCTGAAAGAATAGAAGTTATGTCTTGGAACTGAACATTGTTGAAGGAAGTTTAGTCAGTTATTTTGAAAGGAATGCAGTTTTATATTTTTTAGAAATACATTATTTTAGTTTTAGTTTTTTAGTTTTCTAGTTTGTTTTTTAGTTTTTTTAGTTTTCTAATGGTTTTGAGTTTGTAGTATAGAAGACTCTTAAGTGTGGCTTTTATATCCTCCACCTATATGAAGAGTTGAGTCTCTGAATGTCGATTATGTAAGGGTTCAAATAATTTGTTTATATGTACCTCCTATAAAGATAATAGCTATGGAAATAAGAGTGGGATGAGGCATGGAAGGTAGACCTGGAGATGGTTGCAGGGTTAGTTACAGTCCAGGTGACTGATTTGGAATGGGCCAGGTAAAATAGTAGATTCTACTCCAGCTGCCAGTTGAGTATATTTTGCCTGTACATCACCCAAATACCAAATATATGAGTTTCTCAAAATGTTTTCTGTTTCTGCTGTTCTCCATGTTGTGTCTAAGCTGTAGCATCCTGCTGTGCAGTGTTGCAGTGTTGGGCAAGCCTGGGAGAGCTGGAATTGGCATACTTCTCCCTGTCAAATGGAGATTGAATCTAGGTAAATATTCTACTGTGGGTACAGAGGAAATACATCCCGTTTTGCATTGCAGCAGTTCATGCCAGTGCATCTCAGAACAGTTTCAAAAGGAGATAGGAAACTGTATGGCCTCATACCACAGAAATGCCACTGAAATTGTTCAGTGGAAGAAGGAAAATGCAAGGTAAAACTGGAATGTAGCACTTATCTTTTCCGCTACCCTGATGAAATGAAACCCAACAACTAGATGAAGTGAACCAGTGGGAACGTTTTTTATTTAGAAAATGTATTTTTAGAACCTTTGTGCTGGAATGGCTCAGATGTCACATACATTGGGTGGAAAAGGAAAGCAGCCTTGTAAAATTGGAGTTCCCAGGGTGCTGCTGTTTTGCACCATTCATTAGCAATAGCTAGCATCCACTGCAAAAAAATGGTGACCCAGTCAGGCATAAGAGAACATAACTTCTTAATCTCTTGTCATAGCTACAAATTTTCTGACATCTGAGGATTGTGCAGAAGTCCCAGTAATATCGATCTGTATTTTGTTGTTGGCTTTGCCAGCAGCCATACTGTGTCTCAAATCTTTTGAAGCTGTTGTGAGAAAGTAGTGAAAGAGAGCATGAACTGGAAATCAGCTCTACTATATGAGAGCATTCGTTTTCAGACCATTCTATACCTTGCAAAAAATGTACAGTAAACAAAAGTATTTTTTAGTGATTTTACTTCATGAACATACCAATGAATAAATGTTTCCATACTCATTTGCTTGCAGTCTATGATTTTTTTCTTTTGATATTATCTAAAGCTTTTTAATTTTAGAATCATAAAACATTTTGCAGATAATTTCATTGGAGGAGGTTAATCGAAGTATAATTTTTTTTGCCAAAAACATAGTGTCTTTCATAAGTGGATAGTAATTAATTCTCTAATACTACAGATTTTACATATTAATGAAAGCCTTTTCTGAAAATGTTAAACTAGAGTTTAACATTTTAAATGTTGAAATAGAGTTTAATTTAATATATTGGGAACAGGGAACTTCAACTGTTAAACAGAATTTAGTAACATTGGAGGGGTACGGCAGAAATTCAAGAAAGAAATACAGAAAAAATACTTAATCTCAGGATGTTTCTGCAAATGATTAGAGGCACTTCTGCTGTGGACACCTTCTGCTCTTACGCTCATCCTCATTTTTGGCAGCAAAACATAGGAAGAGTATTCACTGGTTTATTCTTGTGATATGGTGAAAACCGGCTGTCAGCTTTCTAAGTGTGGCATGCAGAACAAGTACTAATACGCTGGGATGCCGTGGTATGACCATGGTATTCAGCTGGTTCTGACAGGGAAGCAATAGCATGGCTTCCAGGGGGCACATTCATCAGAGGCTCATGCAGCTGTTCCCCATTGTGACTTGACCGTAACTCCCTTGCACAACAGCATCGCCTCTGCTCACTAAGACTGTAGATTTGAGAGTGTTGTTTGCCTGTAGATAGCTTCTTGAAACAGGAGGGCACAGGGGAAAAAGGTAGGATCAGGCTGTGGTTTACTTGAACGGTTTTAATGGGCTACATATTGCCGCGGCCCAAAGGCTGGATATCACTGCTTTTCAGTAATTGCAAAACAGAGGGGCAACACCCAACCTACAAGGTGCTGGGGAGTGGAAAGAGGGCACTTAGCTCCAGAATAGACATCTGTGGTGCTTTGTGTGGTTAACAGGCCTGCTGCAGAGGCATTTTCCTAGTCAGAACAAAAACTTGGCAGAGAAGACTTCAGCTGGTGATGTGACTACCACCAAGAAAACCCACCTTACTTTTAATGTACATCTGTGAGATCTCACTGCTTACCTTATGCACAGTTTGTTTGCTATAATAACTCAGGTTTGTGACTCCCACTGATGTCACAAATGTTCTCTGAACATTAACAATCTGTATCTGTCTGTCGTGAAAGCAAGTGCCTTTCCCTCTGCCATATGTAATTACAGAGGTTATGTCCTTTTCAGGGAGTCCAGGTGTGTGTATGTGTGTGAGCTGGAATTAAAACAAGCCTGAGTTTGATAACTCTGCTGATAAATATTAAGTCTTGGCTGTGTTAAGATCAGATTATGAAAAGATCAGAAAACAGCTGTTGCTCTGTGGTCGAGATCATCTGATGGTTGTGGGCTAGCCTGGGACATCTGCTCCCACTAGGTTGTCTGTTTAATCTCTGCCTGGTCACTTTGTCTCTTTCACTGCATTTGAACTTGAACATCTTAAGTACTCATCACTTTTTCAAACTCATAGTTGGGAGTTTACCCTGGACCCCCCAGTAAGGTGGGTTTTACTGTCTTTTTCTGCCACACTCTGGTTTTCTTGGAAATGAAACTCTGATGTGGAATATGATGAGAAGCACAAGAGCTAGAACGAGGTCCTTTGCAGTGATGCAGCTGAGGAGGCAGGACCTCAGGAAATGTATCTCCAATTCATTTTTTATGCTTCTGCTTGTTGTCTATAAAACAGGAGGAACAGCACTACTAATTCCAAAGACTGCATTATGACAAGGAAAAGACTCTAAGGATAGCTTGGCTTCATAGATCAATGATGACAATAATTTTTGGTTGATTGGTACTGACAACCATCTGAGAGAAATTAGACTGTAATACAAGAGTATTTGTATTCCTCAAACCTAATAAAAGAGACACACAGAACACTATAAGAAGGTGAAAGCATATATTACACCTCCCCGTTCTCTTATCCCACATCAATTTGCAGCTTGGGGTTGTTCTGATATAGAGATGTTCTCTAGGAGCACATGGTCCTTTTTTTTTTTTTGTGCTTTTACCCAATTTTTTCAGTGTCCATTACCCATGCACACTGAAGAGTTGATGATGCACTGAGTAGTGGAGGTTCAAGAGCAAACAGGTTTATGTTTGCAGTAGTCAAGAAACTAATGTAGATCCCCACTAGTGTTTCCAGTAGTTTCCACCAGCTCCACAGAACATTAAAAAGAGCTTTGGTCTTTATTCAGCAAGATCAGCAAAGTGAGACAAAGCAAACATCTGGGAACTGTCACATGGGAAAGTCCCTGCATTTGTGCCATGCTACATGATACATCACCAATATTTGAGTGATCTCGTAGGAAGAGAATAATCCATTACTACTACTTCAGCCTGGATTCACAGCCAAAGAAGAGGTAGCTCTCCTGATGTGGCTGCAGGAAAACCTGACCTGTTCTCTTTTAATGTTTCCCACCTGCTTTGTGAAGTAACACACAACACACCACTGCAGGAATGCAGTGTTTCTGGGGTACTGTTTTGGTAATGTAGGTTGGGAGAATTTTTAATTCAGCATGGGTTTTATAACTGCTAGCTGCAGATAGGGCAATTTCCTTTGCAGATGAAGGAAAGATGCTGTAACATAAATGACTGACTGGGTATCACTGCTGTGTTGTGACAGGCTATCCTCTAAGAAGAAGTGATTGATGACATTTATAAAACTGAGCCATTATATGTGCTGTTTATATTGAAATAGAACTTGGGATGTTGGCTGTCAGTCAAAGCAATGATTACTTACACAGTTCTATAATAAGTGGTGGTGGGTGCAGTGAACAAAATGCCATAGTAAATGTTTGTTTTGGGGCTTTGAACAGGGCTGTCTCTTTGTTTCCAGCCTTCATCTAGCCATACTAAAAGGATCTATTATGTACATTGCCTGAAGCACGAGGCTTCACTGCAGGCTGCTAGGAGCTCTTTGATGCTGACATCAGTATTAAAATGAGTTTCTGAATCAGGTAGGTCATCTTTATTTTTCCTCTGGAGCAGTTCAAGCAAACCTCAGTCTTTTGTGGCAGCACTTTTTCCTGCCTACAGAAGCCCCCAAAGGCCTTAGTTGCAGATGCCCACTTCTCTATGCTTTGCAGAGGATTTGAGAAACCCCTCTCAATGAGTGACTGGTGTGGATGCAGGATGTCTCTCTCTGAAGATGCAGGACCTGGTCATGAGGATTATAAACTCAGTCCTGCTTCTGTCCTGCTGGGAAGTCTGGTGGCATGTCAGTCCCTATCTTCTGCCTTCAGATGTGGTATGGAGGTAATGGGATGAACTTTCCTGAGAGGCACTCTCTAGATTGGTGAAAGGAGAAGCTGCCCAGCTCTGCACCAGTGTTTCTGCACCACATGGAACACTGCAGGTGGGGTAGGGAAGGAGAGACTGCCTTCCTTTCCCCGCTGTCTTCTTCCTTGCTAATAGGCTTGCAGGGAAGAAAGGAGCAAGTGTCTGAACACTCATGCAATTCCATGAGTGTGCTGCACAGACTAACATAAGCTTGACCTGAATGGCAGAGAGGCAACAGGAACTTCACCTGGTCTCATATCACTTTGTATGTCTACCTTGGTGTCTCGGTTTAAGA
>VXBI01011294.1:0-29419 GCA_013397375.1 Toxostoma redivivum
AGAATGCGGCTGCGCCGCACGCCTGCGTCCGCCGGCGAGGGGCGGGCACGGGGCTGCGATCGGGACCCCGCCCGCCGCCGGGGAACTGCGGGGAGCGACGGGCACGGGGCCGGGACCCCGCCCGGGTCTGTGCTGGCCCCGGGGCTCCGCCTCGCCCGGCTGCCCAGGCCTCGCAGCCGGGCAGGGAACAGGAGCCGGGTCTGAACTTGCCAACGACGGCGAACTGTGCGAACCGAGCCGGCGGTGAGCCCCGGGCAGCTGCGCTAGCGAGAACTTCGTGTGCACGCCTCGTGCTGTGGGTTTGTTTGTGAAAGCATCGTCCCTTACAACCGCAAATAATTGCTTAAGTAAAGAAGGAACCTACAACGTACTAGTAGCATGCATCGACACTGTAAAGGGGTATCCTTTTTAGTATTAAACTTGCAGAGATAGTAAAGTTACTTAAGATTATTTTAAAATATCAAAAAGCCAAGAAAAGTGTCACAGCTCTTTTAAGATTTCCTAAGAATATTGCCTTACTTCCAAGCCAGAAGATGCAGTTTACCTGTATGTGTGAAGTACCGTGCATAACACGGTATGCATAATAGAAGATAGAGCTCACAGTGCATGAGAGCACGGAATACTACCTTCATCACATCCCTTTTTGACCAACGAGTGATAAGACCTGGCTATGCAGTAACCATTGTCACAGTAGGTACAAACACCACAGGACTATTTCAATGTTCATCCCACCACGTGGACTCTAAAGAGGCTGTCAAGTTCAAAAAGCAGGTGGGGAACAGAGAAACATTCATTATAAATGTGTAACAATTAGAACTGATTTTTAAAATACCCACAGTTTTTTCCCAGGTACTTTATTTCATTGCAACAATTAAAAATAAAACTGAAGTAGAAATTAATTTAATCGCACGGTTATTCTAGTATCTTAGGATGAAAAAATCCAAATTCATATGTGGAAGAAGGGTGTACCTACATACAGAAATGAGTTATTCTATCCCATTTCTTTCAAAAAAAGACAAATTCTAAACCACACTGAAATAGTTTTAAGCAGCACTATTTCAAATTATATAACTACCTGAATTTTAAAAGCTTTTATATATTCCTCTCAAGAGTGTTTTTAAGATAGTTTTTACATGCCGTCTTTCAAAGTAGGATCTTATTAACAAGGACGTTGCCATTCAGTGTGAACATGAAATAAAAATACACACATAAAGCAATACCAAATATCCTTTCAGTCATTTCTGCCCTTTCTCCATGCAGGAATTATTAGCACAGCATATTGAGAACCTTAAGATAGAAATTTAGCATCATGTCAGTGACTGAATCTCTACTATATGCCCTAGAAAACATTATGATGGCTTCCATCATTTCCCAGTTTAGGCATATTTGGCTTTGCTGCAGTATCTAAGACTACACTCACACAGCTGTGTGAGCAGCAATAAACAATAATTTTAAGTCTTCACTTGCTACATGACCAGAACCACAGAACATTTTGGGTTAGAAGGGACCCTTAAAGATCCTCTCATTCCAACCTCTCTGCCATAGGCAGGGACATCTTCCCCTATGAAAGGAATGAGAAGGAGGTGTCTTTACAAACAAACTGTGGGCCTGATGGTAGGTAAGGCCAGATACAGAGAGGTGAAAAAAGCTATGGGGGGAACTGTAAATTCCATCGGAATTCCACTAATTGACACAGACTGCTACTCACTCAAGACTGCTAAATCTCTGCATTTAAAGAAGAGACACAAGGAAAAACGGGGCAGGGTGGGTATACATTAGAAAGGGGTCTTAGGTGTCTGGGGGAGTCTGTACCTCTCAAGTACCTCAGCCAATGGTGAAAGAGAGAGGGAAATGCAGCCAGGAAATTAGGATAAAAAGGAGGCTGCATCTCCTAAAAATTTTGAGAGACCCCATGGGGAATGACCCATGACCTCTCCCTTTATCTGAATAGAGTTACAGGACTCCTCTGTCTCCTTTTGGACATAAATCTCTGGTGTTTCTGGATTAATTTTCCTGACACTTACACCAGGTAGCTCAAAGCCTCATCCAACCTGGCCTTGAACAGGGACATCCACAGCTTCTCTGGGCAACCTGTTCCTGTGCTCTTCTCACAGGGAAGAATTTCTTCCTAACATCCAATCTAAACCTGCCTTCTTTCAGTTTAAAGCTATTCCCCCATGTCCTATCACTGCATGCCTCTGTAGAAAATGCCTCTCCAGCTCTCCTGGAGCCCCTCTACATACTGGAAGGGGCTCTAGAGAGTGTCCACAGAGCCTTCTCTTCTCCAGGCTGAACAACCACAAGTCACCTATCCTGTCTTCACTTAACGACACTGCTTAATAAGATCCTCCCACAGAGCAACTGAAATCTCTGCTTCTAAATATTTCATGTCAGTGGCTGAAGGACTTATGGTAAAACAGACTTTCTCTCTCTCTGACGCTCTCCTTCCTTCCTTCCTCTCAAAGTACCTAATGCTGTAATGTCAGTATGCCATCTCCCTGCTTTCCACCATCACTCTCCACCAGAAGCAACAACTGCACTATTACTCATTTTATAGGTAATAGTTTCACCCTCTGTAAGATGAGCCAAGCAGCAAGTATTTTTTTAGTCAATGTAAAGCCTTCTTTACAAAGAACACCAAGGTCCCAATCTCAATGAAGCACACAATCTACCCATAGGTATACTGCACTGTGAACTCCAGAAAAGCAGAGCAAAAGATACCACAGTAGCCCACTTTCTAAAATATGAGAGATATCCGTTGTGAAGATTGACTTTTTTTTTTTAAATCTTAGTGAAAAATTATCACACCAATATAAGGAGAGAAATAAAAGTTTTCAGCAAGAACACAAAGAGTAATAAAAAAAAATTGGGGAGAAAATGAAAAGCAGCTACACACCCGAAGAGATAAAGAAGTGGATATACAAAATACTTTTTCTATATCCTACATCTTAGGGAGAGATAATGTTCCTCACACTTTAAGCAAGATTTGTTGAATGCATCAGTTTAAGAATGGCTCACTGAAAGGGATCCCTTGTTCCCAGCCATGCTCAGTCCTTCCTTTCCACCATTCAGAGTTAAAAGCTGCCTAGTACCAATACAAAAGCCTCCTACCAAGCCCCATTGTCCTTCCTCAAGCGGTTGGAAATCTGACCTATATAGCATCTGACCCCAAAGAATGTCTGTTCCCAGAAACTCCCACTCACTTGCTAACAGACCAACTAGTTAATGAGTAGTTTACTACATTACCAGTGTAAAATTAGTACCTAAAGTATGTAATTTACAAATGCAACTAAATACCCTTCAAAAGATGAGAGGAAAAAAAGTAAAAACACTGGACTGCTTTGTGTTTTCTTCACACAAAGCAATAGTAATTTAACCATTGCATAGCACATAAAACACAAAAGAAAACACAAAGAAACATGAGTAATTCCTGTGCTTGGAAGCCAGTGGTTAAGATACAAAACAGCAGCAATCTCTAAGGATGCTAAAAGAAAACTGTGGGCTTTACCACACAATTCATGCTTCCAAGCACATATAGAACCTAGGAACTGCCAGACTGAGGAACTTAACTGCCCATCTTAGTATTCAGTAAGGGACTGTGTAGTGCATCATATTTATAATATGCTGACAACAGCAGGTCTTTATCCCCAGAGCCTTCAGACAACTGTCCAGCCTATGCCCTGACACACATGGTATTACAAGACAATGCAGTATAATTATACTATCCAACCCAAAAGTTCTCCCCCAATATACAACAAAAATTTACAGTTTAACTTACATTCCCGGCCCCAGTGATGTTCTACATAGAATTTCAGCATTCAAAATTCCAGCCACCTGAGCAGCAGTGGGGCTCAGACCTCATACATCTTCTTTAAAATAAGTAAGAGATACAGCATGAAATCTCAAGATACCATAAAAGCCAGTTGTTTCAGAATTGAACTCCCCCAAAACTGTTCTTTCATGAGACACTCATTATAGGTACACAAGTTCTTATATTAAGAAAGAAAAATTCACAATAAAAAACTGTGTTCCTTTCCTTTATTATGATGTACCAATACCTTGCATACAACATGCAATTTATTGCTTATTGACATTATTGCATATATCAAAGGGGAAAAAAAATCAGCCAATATAATTTTATGCAAGCTCCTAAAGTTCAAACAAAATATAGAAATGCTTTACAATATCACTGAAATGCTAACAAACAATCCAGATTCGTTCTTATAACAAAAAGTAAATTTAAACCCATAATACTTAATAATTCACCTTACTATGATGGATTACTTTTATCACCAATCTTCAGAATTGTTATATTGCATTTTTAAAGTTCTTGTGTCATGATAAGGATTGCTACTCCAATCAGGTCACATTACTAGTTGAATTTAATAATGTATTCCTGACATTTTGTGACAGTATTAGAATTTACTGCAAACCAGATTGTCAAGATTTACCAGAAATCAGTCTAGCAGAATCTACAGTTTACATCCTTGCTCTGCACATCAAGTTTCTTCTTAGATAGAAGATTATATAAACATTTTCAAATTACAGGCTCCATTACTTATGCCTAACTTGTAACTCGCTTGTTCCCAAACAGGTTTTCTAATTTGATTTTTTAACAGGTTAGCTGTGCTTATTCTACATAAATAGGTATCTATCAATACTGAAGAAAACACTGTTTGGTAAATGCATGCTAGAAACAAATCCAGGACATTTGGACGTGTGCATATTAAGTGTGCAAATTATATAGGCAAGCTCATGATTAGCCCTTTTCCTCCCTTCCCCCTATGGTTTGATGGATTTTTCTCGTGAAACTGGAATAGGATTACTATAAACAAAACCACATTGCATTCAAAATTTTGTATTCTGTATTACAGCTTAGTATTCATATTTAAATGTTGCTTTCAAACCTAGCAAAATTTTAAAAATACCAAAATTTAAAAACTTAGAAGACAATTTACATGCAACATGTTCCATTTGGGTGCAGATTCTCATATACTTAAATATTTATAGGCTCATAAAAGCATGTCCTGTCCACAAGACAAGTACGATGTTTGACATCCCACACATAGATTAAAAATAAAGATACAATACAGAATATTTTATTTGCTTTTATATTTTCAATTTCAGTAAGTAGGAAGTTATAAATAGCACACAATCATTATGTGGTTGATACCAAGCCATGCTGATTTCTTCATACTTCACCCTCTTAAAGACACTTCTTTTACTTACAACTAGGTTAAAAAAAAGTATATATTTCGTACTAAACAGATGCCCTCTCAGTGCAAGACATCACACAATGAAACCGTTCTCAGAAGAAATTTTGCCAAAATATTTCTTATACCAAAGAATACAATTTATTCTTCATAGCTACCTTTCACTCTTTACTGAGCAATAAAGTGCTTGGTTATTATAAATAGAACAAGACTTTCAAAGGAGGTAGCTAGTAGGAATTTTTAATGGATAAGAAACCTTACCAAATGTTACCATCTAAAGTTTGACTTGATGCTTTATCTCAGATCTCTGAACAACCAGGCAGCATGTATTTCATCTTCTCTGCCATAAAAACAACTTTCAAGTTGCTTTCAGAAACTCCTAAGAACTTCACCTAACAGAGATTTTATCCAGGTTTGGATGAATGTTAAAAGTTCATAAATATTATCACTATTTCCATCTGACTAATGTCAATCAGGGTACCAGCAATGAAGTACTTTTTTTTTTCTGCCTGTATTCCATAGACAGGGAAATTTGACCAAAACAAACTTTCCCTCGTGGAGCTCCTTGTAGCCAGATATTGCTGTTGTACAGTAGGTTATTAATATATGAAAGGGGCCTGCAATACTTTTCAAAGTCTTCTACACTTGCATTTTTTAATCTGAAAATTGTGGTCCCTTCCCATTTGCTTTATTCATGGCTTTCAGCAGCAGTCAGCACTGCACCTAACCCTAAGATGGAATAATTGTCAAGCAGCCCTTTATTTTCCTCTGAATGGCTCAGCAGAAGCATCACAAAATTATTTTTTGAACTTCTCTATTAAATGTCTTTTACAGAAACCTTGTACATAAATATGCTTAAACACACTCAAGGCTATGAGAAAAAAATCCTCTTCATACAGTAATCAACAACCGGTATTCCATTTTATACAGCTTGAAAATTTTAAAGAATAAAATTTAATTTTCCATCATGAACAGAGACACAAACACAAACCTCTCCACTACGTATCAGTCTGCTGTTGTCCCAACCCCAGCAGTAGGAAGACATCTGGATCTCTATGTGTGTACTCAAAAGTCTCCTCCTCCTCTCCTCTTTAAACCTGCCTGAATACATTTGCTCATTTGTGTAAGCTTTTACACTTAGGTTGTTAGTTCTGCAGTGAGTAATCTTCTCCCACAATATTTTAAGTAAAGATGGAAGTAATTTTCTTCCAAACACTGCAACTAATTTAACTCTTAAAACTTTAGTATAAAATTTGGAATTATTAAGAATTTATGTATCAAGTCAGCTCCCCTCATTTTCCTATGCATATATCTCATTATTCAATGGACTGTATTTTTTAAGCAATTAAGTTATTAAATTATGGAGCTCACTCAAGAGAGCATGTACTTAAGGAGGTAGAGTAGGCTTCAAAGATGTAATTCTTACCACTGAAGAATTCACACAGACAACCCAAACAGCATCCCTGTTGTGTGAGACTCTCCACTGAAATCCACTGAAACACTCTGAGAAAATAAGTATTTGAGTATACTTCCTCTCTCTGCAAATACTGATTCCACAAATCAGTTACAGAACACCTGACCTACCATTTTCCTGTAGAGTTCTGAAAGTGGTATTTACTTATCTTTTGATGAAAAATTAAAGCCATAAAAAGGGAAACTTGCATTTCTTCATACAGCCTAACCAGTACAAATAGTCTCTCCCATGATCAGCAAGCTAATTTTATATCACCTGGTATTGAAGAATGGAAAAGAAAAACAAGCTATTTTTACAAGAGTCAGTCCTTCCATTTGATATGCCCACAGAAAAGACACCTGGTGACATGCCAAGTCAGCTTTTACAATGCATCTGTTAAAAATAGAAGTTTTAAGCCACTAATAAGATATTACATTCAAAAGCATTTGTTACGATGCTAATATCATGCATTTACTTCTTTTGCAGAAAAAAAAAAGCAAAGACACAAGCTTACAACATTACATTTTATCAGTATTTCACCATATTTTGAAAATTAATAAAGTGCAATTAAAAAATGGGTGCCATAGCTATCTAATTTGCTGTATTATAAGCTTTTAATGGCAGGGAAAAAGTGCCCTATATACCACTGTATTCAGTACATCACAATTTTACTGTCTGTTTAAAAGTCTTTGCTGAAACCACAACTGTTAAAAGTTTTTTTTCATAAGAAAATTTTCTTCTGATGCATCAGGACACAACTATAATAACTTTTTTTTTAATTACAAAATTTAAAGCTAATGTATTGCAAAATAAATTTTTAATTTTGTGCAGAAATCCAAAATAATAACTGTTCTAAAAGAATTATCCCACTGCCCTTCAATCCTGGATTGTTGGCCAAAGTGTAGTACGCAGAGTTTTAGATTGTTTTGTGTTTCTAAATCTAGTTTTAACCTCAATTTTATTATAGCTTGACTTACTTCCTCCCCCCCCCCAATCAAGCACAAGTCTATCTAGAAGTGGAAGAAGTAGACCATTTCAATGAATGGTCTCCACTGAGAATAAAATATTTAAAATACCAAAATATTAAAATCAATGTAAGAAATTATAAATTTCAGAAACTTTTCATGAATTATCACCCTAAGAGTTGCTCCAAATCATCTTCTCATTTTTTTATAAAAATAAACTGCTTTAACAGACTGCTACAATAATTGGGATGTGTGTTTAACAGTCAGTGGAAATGGACACTTTTAGCACATCTACACCAAAGGGAAAAAAAAACAACCCAGAAGTTAATCAGTCAAAGAAGCAAAACAAAACAAATTTACACATAAATATAGCTCTCAAAATAATTTTAAATAAATCATAACTCAGAATTTCCTCAAATTGTATTACAAGTGAGATTTAGGACTATTCCTAGACAGTGAGATTCTTCTCTGATGACCTCCAAGCCTTCAAGTTCACAGACAGAATAACTTAGTATCTACTGACAAATGTGTGGTTTTAAAAAAAAAAATGTGTCTACAGAGGTCATCTATTCCTTCTACAAAATTACCATACACATTTAGAGGAGTTTGGCACAGTTAATTCGAGTGTTCTTAGTCACACCTCAGATTTCTGACTTGATTAACAAGGAAAATGTGACAAAAAACCTCAATGCTTTATATCAAATAGGTCATTTTCGTGGTAAAAGAAAAAAGTATTACTTACACATCACATACACAGAAGACTTTTATATCTTTGCAATTAAACTTTTAATCCAAATAGCCAATGGTTAAAAAAACTCTGAGAAGAACTGCAGCACTTCTCAAAGGTAGTAGCAGCAAAGGAGAAAGCACTTCAGTAAGAACTATGCCATTTCCACACATCATCTACCATATTAACTCACAAAAAAAGTTCCATGGGGAATTTAGATGTACTAATGCATGTAACCTAGCACAGCAAATGGGAATCCTTCTCAAAGTGAGAATTTTAACAGCTTTTCAGATATCACGTGGTCTTATAATACAGCATTTTAGATAAAATTATTACATAAATTTCCCAAAATGGTTTGCATTCATATAAGGCAGAACAAAAAGCAGTAAAAGACTTCATAGAATCAAAGCCAAATTTTTAGCTTTTCCTGCAAAAATTAAAAAGTTGTCAAGAATGAAATCTTGATTGTTTTTCCTAGAAGAAAACATAGAAACGTGCCTGGAAAATTGCACCATATCAGGAGTTCAGGGAATTTTTCATTTTCTAAAAAAACAGATATGTCAGTATTCACTGGATTTATAAAACATTTTAATCGGAGAGACCTGAGAGAAACACTTTGAACACACTGGTGGACAATAAGCAAGTAACCAGTCTGTTCCTTTCTAATTTCTGATGCTTGCAACTGCTTAGAACAGGCATGTGGAACTCATCTGTGTGAGCTTTTGCTCTTATTCCTCACTGGACAGGATCCGCAAAGCGTGGCCCTGGGCGTGCAGGCAGTGTGGCTAGGGAAAGAGTAAGGTCAGTACAGAGGTAATACCTTGTTTCCATAATAGGAGCATTCCATGGCAGAAATGTGCACTGTTTCAGTGAACCCAAATTATTTTCAAGCAGAAATTTCATTTTGTGTATGATTTCTAGGCAGATTTTCCATTTCTGTGAGTTTTCGCTTCCTCCCGTCCAATAAGACAAATGACCTTGCAGCATCCTTTTGCAATTTTGACCATCCACATCACATTCATAATATCCAAGACAACACTTGAGATAATCCAGGCGCTCTGGGCTGCAAATCCTAATCTGTGGAAACCTTCGGTTCCAAATGAAGAAATTACATGGCTGTAATATACAGGCATGACGGCAATCCTCACCACGAAGAACACAACTGTCATCAGCATACCATTGATGATGTTGGCCTTTGAAGATTTGGGATATCCCAGTACTTCAAAAAACCACCTGAAAAAGAAGTGTTCACAAATACCAGGCAGATTTGAAGCCATCTCATTAAAAATTATTTTACTTCATGTTTATTTTTCATTTACCATGTATTAATTACTTCTACCTTTATGATTTCTAAATTATTGCACTTTGTCTTGGCTTAGTTACAAATCCTTCTGCTTGGCTGCACTTTTCCCCCACCACATAAGCAGTGTATAATAACCAGTATAGTGCAGAATAACACATAGAAAATCTTGATATAACTTGTGAACCAGTTGACAACCTGTGTGCATTTCAGTGGCTATTGTGTAATATACAATAATAAAACTAGCTTTTAAAATTGTAACAACCTATTTATTACTTGCTATTATAGTTTATACCAACAGCAGCTAAAATTCTTTGTCTCACTGAAAGCAACTCTAAAATTGCATTTGGATTTGGTAATCCAGATAGAGCTCTAACTTCTTTCAATTGGGACTTTCTGACTGCTTCTGTTCAGCCAAAAACCAGAACATTTCCAGAACTAGACACTGTGAACTCTTGATCATGTCACAACTTGGAACGTTATCCAATGAAAAAGATAAATCCAAAAACTGCCTCTCCATCTACTCCTGGGTCATAAATGGTCTTTTAAAAATGTTATTGCATATTTATTCCTAGATCTAGTAGACAGGCATAACTTATCTGCTGCCTAGCACACAGAAGCTGGAGGGTTGAAAAAGGAACAATAAACTCCTTTAATCCTTTGTCATTCACACTTAAACCAGAATAAACAAGTAAAATTTGTGCAGCAATGGCAGGCAGGACCAGAGCAAAATAACTTAAATCACTGTATTCATAATGAAGGATGGGGAAGAGAATGAAATGAGCTTGAAAAAGAGAATGAGTTTTTCTCCAACAAGACACAAGGCTAAAATGATTTAACAAAAAACAGTCCTAAACCTGGTTTTAAAAGTAATTTTTAATTTAATTACCTACAGATTACAACTTAGGTAATTGTAAATACACTGAAAAGATTTTCCAGATATCCAGCTCTAACAGAAATATCCTAGAAATCCATTAAACATGCAACTAGGACAATTAAAGGTGGCAGTCCAGCCCGGAAGCAGGATGCCTCCCCACAGAAACACTTACTGACATGATGAAGAGAAAGACTTATTATGGTTTGGTCAGATTAAGAATCAAAGCCTTTACTTTCAATCATATATACAATGCAGAATCAGAAAGTAATGTAAAAATGGTTTTCAAACATATTGCAACATGCCAGTATAGGTAATTGGACATCTGTTTAGCAACTTCCCTTTCCCAGAAAATTAAAAACAAAAAAGGTCTGCAAATAACACTTGCCATTACAATTTTACCCACACAGTTCAGAATTAATTACATAAATGCTGATACTAACATTAAGAGACCTAAATGCTTGGCATGGAGACAACCTCCAATTAGTGATCCCTAACAACACAGACAGGAAATACACAAACAGTTCTAAGATTAGAATATCTTTTTATGTTTCAATATGAGCTTTTTTGGTAGAATAAGAATGCAAACAAGAAACATTATGTAAGTCGTTACCATTATCCACTACTTACTTTCTTAAGGGTCTGATTCACTTCAAATTTAATGGAAAAAAAATCATGCACTAATGAGATGACATCCCTTAGTGCAAGGGACTTTATCTCCTGCAGCAATTTCAAGCTTTTCTGAGAGAGTGCTAAATGTCAGTATTCAAAGACCCATAATCTCACCACAGGCATTTTAAAAGTATAACATAAATTACTTTTAATAGCCAGATGTACCACAATTCTTTCTAACACCACAGTCTGAAATGCAAGCATCAGTGTAAGAACCCACCTGAACCCAGGATGACATCTTATCTTGGTAGAAGCTGGGACAGCAGCCATTCACTAGGACATGAATATCAATAGAAACCCTTTTTTCTTCATTAAGTTTGATGAAGTGTTTGTTTAGTCTTTAGTTTCTCTGTGTACACAGAGCACAGACTGATATCTCCCACTCAACTGCACTGGGGCAGAGGACAGCAGCCTCTGGTGAACTCCATTTTCCCACCCTGTCCTTCTCTAAGTTCCAGTTTACCAAACTAATGTTCAAAAGGGACCATAGTATAATCATTTTTATTGGTAAGAGCTCTGAGGAATGCTACAGTGTCATTAAACACTTCAGAGATTACAGTCACAATGCAGTAAGGGGCAATAGCCTGGCTGCAGGAGGAACAGTTTCTATTTGCCTTATCCTTTCTCTACCAGACATCTGGAAAAGAAAACGGATGCCACACGTGCAGAAGCAGTAAAGCAGAAATACATTCCAAAACGCATGGTTAAGAAAAAGGCATCTGAAACGTTGAAAGCTCTCATCCTACCTTGCAAAAAATTGGAGAAAGAGGAGAAGACTGCAGCCCTGCTGTGTACCGAAGCCCCTCACCTGAGGTGAGGTCTGTCTGGGGCAAATCCCTACCCCCAGCTGTGTCCTGGTGGCTAGAGAGTAAGGAGAGAGGCCCCCCTCCCCACAGCACCATGAAACTCCAATGACAGCTTTCCCCTTGCTGCAGTATGAGGCATTATCAGCCTCCTTTTCTCATGCAGCAGCAAATCAGGCAAAAACACTTGAACCAGCAGCCAGGGCAGGCTCTGACTCTGAGCCCTGCAGGAGAAGCTTCTGCCCCTTTCTTCTCTAATCACAGATGTGAAGATCAACCATTTCAGATATACTTAAGTGCTCAAAATAACTTGCAGAATTATTTTTTAAATAAAATAAAGAATATACATTTATATTCTTCTACATATTCATATGTTTATATCAATATTGATCTATGTGTGGAATAGTGGAAAATAAACTTCAAATTATACAGGGCAGTGTAATTCCATTCTAGAGTGATCTATGTGTGGAATATTGGAAAATAAACTTCAAATTATACAGGGCAGTGTAATTCCATTCTAGAGTTCTGATGACAATATAATCTTGCTTCTTTTCCTTGTCCATGATACCAAGAAAAAAACATAAATGTTGAAGATGGCTTTATTATAAAAATTAAATTATTATAAAAAGTTAATAAAGAATATTTTATTTGTGAATTTTTTGTTTGGTATTTTCATAAAAAAGCTGGCATTTCATACCAAGCCTGGTCTAATCTGAGAAGGAACTCGGGAATGAATACATCAGTTATACTGTTAAATCTACAGCAGTAAAATGTTTTCATAGCAAAAAAGACTTGAATATAGTAAACCTTAGTTGAATATATATAAATTCCCTCTCAGCAGACATTCGACAACTACAAAAAGACTTCCTAAATGACAGAAATAGTAATGCAGATTAAATTTTAGAAGAACAATGGAAAAACCTCCCTAACCACTTACCTCTGATTGACAAAAGGAGTGGAGAACTCTGCAAGGAGACGGAAGTTTCCAAAATAAGCCAGCAGACCTTCGCTCTAGTTAGCAAAACAAAACAGACATACAAAAATCAACAATGTAGATGTGAAATTGTCATTTGAGTCTTTAAGTATACACAGAATAAAATATCATCTCAAATTCTTTAATCCAACTGAGTTTGCCAGCTGTTGCCACCTTTCTTGCACTTTCAAAGCACGTTTTATCACAAACGCTTCCATTTTCTTTCAGGTATCTCCATTCAGTAGCTTCTTACTTAAATGGCCATGAAAAGCAAACTAGAGAAGACTTTCACAAGTAGTCATAGATTACTAATTGTCATGATGGCATTACTGTCTGAATGAATTATAAGTATTTTTGATTTTTCAATGTTTAAACAAGCCCAAACAGAAACGCTGTATGCTGAAGAAAAATCTCCCTGCATTATTTCATTCATTAATTTAATTGAACATATTTTGCCAAAGCAAAGATGAATTCTCGGCTCTTACTTGACAGCAGGAAGAGCACATGAAGCCCTTTCTTCTCTCCTGCAGAGGGCAGGGCTGGCCCTTGCCAGCAGCTCTGCAGGTGCCTGCCGTGCTCCTCCATGGGGCACACCCACACCACACCCCCTCCAGCTGACACTTCGATCTGCCTTATCAATTGGTTGCGCTGGAAACAGTACCCACTTACACAACTGCTGGGTAAGCAGCAGTTGGCAGATGCAGAGATAAACAAGACTGGTTTTTTTTTTAATTTCTTTAGGTTTCCTGAACAACCTATGGAGTGTGTGTCATGATTCCTCTTCCCCCACCAAGCAAGCAAATACCCACTACTTCAAGCTTTTCATGTCAGTTTGCACTATACTAAACAGAAAATCTGTGTGTTTAATCAAATTCTTTCCTATCCTCAAAAGGCAATTTGGAAATAACATACTTAGGGGTAACTTTCCCTGAAAACAACAGACTGAGAGCAACACACTGACATCCACAGGCAGAGCTATATCCACACAGCAATAAATGCTTTTAAAGAAGTTCACACTAATATTATGCTTTCTGTTTCCTCCAGAAACAACTAATGAATTTTCTGCATGGGAGACTGGTAACGGTATTTTCATTTATCTAATGTTCAGCTCTAATTAACTTTCATCCGTGATAATATTACAAATTTAATTATCTTCAACCAGAAACAGAGTATTCACTTGTCAGTGTACCTCAGCCCTTTTAAACCATTACATGGGAAATGTGACAGTAATCTGGCATCTCAACACTTTTAATATTAAAAGCCTGAGATTCACACATTAGGCAGGGACAACATCATAAAGGTTGGCACAGACCTTCAAGATCAAGTCTAATCATTAACTGTGCTCTGTGTGCTCACCACTAAACCATATCTCCAAGTGCCACATGCACATGCCTTTCAAATTTCCAGGGATGGTGATCCCACTATTCCCCTGAACACTTGCCTGACCACTCTTTCAGTATAGAAATTCTTCCTACTATCCAAACTTAACCTCCCCTGGCACAGCTTGTGGCCCTTTCCCCTCATCCTGTCACTTGTTACTTGGGAGACAGAAGCAGAACATAACCACTTGAAACCATTTCCTTCTAACTTTCCAACTAAATATTCAAGCTTGTGATTTTATTTAAAACCCTGTTCTATAATCATATGAAAAGCCTTTCTGTCAAAGTCTCTTACAGCAAAAGCTGAGAAAGGTTTTTAAGTTCAACAAAGTTACACATTTCTGTTGGAGTGTAACATTGAAAAGGCATGCACTTACCACAAATAACTGATAAAAGCATTTATAAAATAATGATTCAAAGTAAAAGTATGCCTTTCACTAACCAGTGAATTTTTTTTCAACATTAAGCAAGGTCTATAAAAGCTGTTTCTTTACTCTCATCTGCTTATGTTACAAGAAAATACAGCACTTACCAATACAAAATAGTAAGCATACAGAGCTGCCAAGTGATGTATTACAAAAAATTTGTCACCAATTGCCTTCCAGTAGAAAATAATAAGCAACAGATCTACAAAAGAACAGAAATAACTATAAAGAACTATTTATTATACAATCGTTGACCTCAGAATAGTTTCTTTAAGTTTTAGAAATATACCAAGATATGGCATCAGTAGAAACCCTCTGAATTAATGATCTCTGAAGTGAACATGTTTATTGTAAATCCTTTACTTCAGTCAAAGCATTAGGAAACAGTATTCTCCCAGCAATTTTCATAAATTATTACTTTCCACATCAGTGGAAATTCATATGCAATAACTTTAGCTGAAGTATTTTGGAAGGAAAAGGTAGATCCTGAATCTCATAGTGACTTCACACTTATGACTCCAAAAATCTGGAACAAATTACATAAAGAAGAAAGAAAAAAAAGGCAGGTCTCTAGGGGGCATAGCAAACATACAAATACATGCAACAAATGTAGGGCTCTATTACGGAGAACATCTGAATCAAAAAGTAATGTATACTAGCAAATTTGGAACCATTTACCAAAAATATTTTGCAAGTTATTTGGAATAAGAAGCATATTTACTTTATTAAATCCCAATGTTCTAATTACTACAAAAGTGACATAGCAGACCCAAGTTAGGGTTAAAAAGAAAGCTTTAACATAAAATAAACAAAAAAACCCAACAACAACATCTTTCTTCTCCCGTGATGGTCTGACAATTCAGAAGATTTTGTTCTCTGTACTAGAGCAAGCAATTTCTGCCCCTACTCTCTGCAAATAAGTACTTTGGACAGGAATATTATTGACCAAGGTTCCAAATCAAAGACTTTACCCCAATGCCTTTATTACGTCCAGTGTGTGCCTTGATCTCTTTAATATACTCTATCCTCGGGCAGGGCTCTACATCATCTGACATAGCTGCTCACTTCCTCTTAATAATTAAACATCAAGTATATAGGGAAGTGAGAGAGAATGAGTGGTCAGGTTGAGATGCCTGTTCAAAGGCATTCATTAATTCATAATGAAAGTTTAATGTATAATTATTCAAAAATAGATACTGATTAATTCAAACATGGCAGTTGAAGCTATGAAAAAACCCATACACAAAGTAACGCACAGTTCAAGCGAGTATGCTGATCACCAGATTATCACTTCCACTGGCTTGAGAAATCTAGTATGAGATAACCAACTCTGTGGCCCAGTCTCTGACCAGAGACTTCATCCTAACATGAGCAGTTTACACTAAAAATAGCCCAAGTCACAAGTTTTTGCTTTGATAAGCCAGTATTATCCCCACACAACATAAAAGAAAGCTCCAAAGCATTTTGTAGCAAAATTCTCATGCCAATTTTAGTTGACAGCAAAATTAAGAACATAAAACATATGTAGGAATAAATAACATACAAAGTAAATAATCAAAAATTTCTATATTTTATACATGACTGAATTTTGGCTTAAAGTGAGACTAAAAGATGACCAGGCAGGATCCTATGGCATCATTTGCCTCAGCTTGTATGGAGGGTTACTAAAATTCTTCTGCCAGCATTCTGAGGTCACAGGAAGAAACACATAATAGAAGAGCTATGAGTTGTAGGCACTGTGAAGAGAGTAAAGGGCACTGCTCTACACCTTCTCAATTGACCAATGGACAAAACTGAGCTGGAGCTGGTGGTTACACATCCAACCATCACAAAGCCACACAGTGGCATTTCCTCAGTGCTTGGGGAGATATTCCATCTTTCACATCTGCTAACAAGATCCTGTGATTTCACCACAACCCACAAATCCATTAGCAATTTTAAAAGCCGCAGTAGAAACTGCATTATATGCACATATCACATCTTCCCCACAGAGGCTCAGGATAAACATATAGGTATAGTGACTCAATATAAATAAACAGGTCATGCATGTTATACACATGTTGCATAATTACCAGAAATGAGGTAGCCTGTGGTAATAGCAATATTCAGCTTCACAATTGAAGGGTCACCCCTGTAAACATACCAAAAATACGTAGTTATGGCCTAATTTGCAAAGGACATACACATCTCAAACACAATACCCACCAGGACACATTATTCTTTGCTCATCAGTAAGAGCTTAGGCAATCTAGTTAAGAAGGGTTCTAATCATAAAAGTGGATTCCTTTTCCTCCCAGATACAAGACACCTACTAAGTACCCTAATCAGGATCTACCCCTGCCTGGGCATAGACACTGCCCCAAGAGCCTTGCTAGAGATTTGAACTGAAACACAGCAACACTTCTGAGCTAGCTTCTCAGGAAATGGAGGATAAAAGAGAACAGCCCAGTGGCTGTCTCTTAGCCCTTTAATTGACACTCTGTGTCTCCATTTTTGTTTTCTGCCAGTGCTGGAACTTTAGTAAGGATGACAAAAATATCTTGCTCAGCTGGTGCTTTTCATATTCATAATCAGATGGATGTTTATAGGGATAAACAGAATAGGACACAGGAAAGGAATAATTTGCCAGTTCTCTGGAGCCAAGGAAGCTTTGAGCAGAAATGCTTTTTAGAGTAGTTTCCACACCTTCCATCCCTTTCCTTTTGGCGCCAAACATTCAGCAGGCAAAGCTCTTAGTAGCATACACACAACTTCAGTTCCTCTAGAATGTTCAGCAAACCCAAACTTGTGAATACAGCTCAAGAAAGGGAAGCATCCCCATTACAGCAAGCAATGTTTGTTCTTCCCTCCACTATGCTCTGTGCATTCCTACTTAGACTTGCTTATCAAACTCCTCATTTTTCCTCAGCATAAGGATTGTAACTTAATTTTTAAATTAAGTTGTGCAACTAATCTAGCTATGTTTTGTGTAAATATGAATTGAGCTTCAAGGGAGAGGTCAACAGATCCATAAAATGTTGACTGCTCAAGACAAGCTGTGAAAGCAATCCTTGTTATAAACCTTTCCAGACAGAAGGCACCTAACTGTGCTTACAGCCAACTCCAATACAAAGTCTGTCTCAGCCAGAACACAGTAAAATGCTATTACTTAACTATTTTTTCTTAATCCTATTGGAATGGAGCAGTGGAGAGATTTCCTGTATTATTACAATCTGATCACTAAATTGTAAAGCTTCCTTAGTGTCTAAAACTAACTGTTCCCCTCAGTGAGAGGGTAGTTTACAAGAAAATAGGACTCACAAAACCAGAATTCTACTGTTAGATGAAAAAAGTCATTACTAGGAAAGTGTGGAATTCCCTCCATCTCTTAAGATTGGCCATAAAAGTTCTTTTAAATACAGCTTGAAATGGGAACATCTTTCCATGGCTTCAAAACTTGATTTCATAAGCTACATATATTGTGGGCTGAGTGCTTCTTTAGGTTTAGACAGAGTATAGACACATATGTTCTTTTAACTTTAGCAGAAACTCTTTACATAGGGCCCTCATGTGAGAGCTCCCAGCTGCAGCAGCATCATAACTGAACTTCTACAGGGTCCCAACACACTTCAGCACATCACCACCAAGACTAAGCCTGCACTCGAGAGCCTTCATATTCTGCAGAGAACATACAAAGGACTGAGTATATGAAACTGGTTCCTTGATAATGGTAGACATGACTTAACTGGATGGGATAGGGAATGGTTCACTTCCCTTCTTTTCTTCCCCAGAGAATGGTCTCTTGGCATCAAACCTGCCCTAGGCTTTCTAAACCCACACTTCAACAACATATATGGCTGCACATTCTATCTGTCACATCCCTTCAAGAAGAGTCCATGTTAAAATTATTTTGCTCAAATTATTGTCAATAAATGGAGAACTTAGAATTTAGTCTCAAATATTCCAGATTTCCTGACCTATTTCTTTGAATGAAAGCTGCATGGAATTAATGAGCCCTGATGTCTGCAGGCCAGTTTTGATGCAAGCGAGAGCCCAGAGTGACAAACAGGGAGTGACTTGAATAAGCAAGTGGGAAGAACTATCTCTTTGGTGATTGCTAAGGAGGTATGTGTGGCAAATGAATGACACATGAACGGGCAGATAGAACAAACTAAAGTCCATATTACTGTCTTCAAACTTCTTTGCAGATACAGAGTCATATAAAATGCTAATCAAACTTGAAAAACTAATGACTCTGAACAGTCATAGGAAAGAGCCTTTTCTCCTGTGAAGCTAGAACTTAATCCACTTATTTACACCTTCTCCCTCTCCTTATCTGATCTCTACCACCTCCACATTTTCTACCATGCGATTCTCACCACCACAAAAACAACTTCTACATCATCTATGTTAGTCTCTAGTACATACAGAAAAAAAGGAAAATTTTGATGAGAAGTCCTAGACCATCAAAAAATGTCCCACACAGTGTGAGCTGATGCTTCCCTGGAGCTTACCAATGCTCAAGTCTTTGTTAGGATCTACTGTATCTATTTTCAGTTATTACCTGGCAGCAATGCCACATTGTCTCCACTGAACCCAAACCCTTTGCAGGGTTCAATGGAGAACTTTCACACAGATATACACTACTCAGATCTGCTACAGTTTTTCAATTTCACTTTAAAATGATTACTGTAAACAGCAGAGTTTCAGTATGACTGATAGTTACAGTTTATTCTTTAGTAATTTAATATGCTATTTTAAATCAATTGCTTGTATTTTATCTATTCCACTTCACAGAGACACATTGAACTAAGCCATTAATACTGACACAATAGTTAGCAAATTTTCAAACAGTACAGACATAAAAATGAACACATCACAACTGCATATTTTAATGGGAAATGAATCATTCAGTAATTAATACAGTGCAGAACTTTTTTTTCTTCTCAGGTTATTTTATTGTGCAACCACAACATATATGTAACATGCCTTACCAGAGAGGGTCAGCATTAACAGCATCATCGTACAATAAAATATATAGACAAAAGCCTCCAACCACCAAGGCGTGGAATGTGGACACTGTCCTGAAAAAGAGATCACAGTCACAAGGAGGTACTGCCATTCACAACTTCCCATACTGTGCTTAGGCTAGGATGTTTCCAAAGGCATTCTCAACTGCATCCAGATACTTCTGTGGAAGACAATCATCTGTTCTCTATGCTACATCCAACCACTTGCATAATGACAGGCAGGAAAAAACAGTCAAAAAGAAGGAATCTATTAGATTGGAGTGGGACTGACAATATTAGATACAAAGTAGAGTCTTAAAAGTAATAGACCTAAACTTTCCTCAAATTATCTCATATATTAATGTATCCTTAAAGACAGTACGACACCTAGCTCTCTAACAAATGTTTTCTGTATTGTCTCATTTGCTGGAAAATGTGTATGCAATTTCATAGTCAGAGAAGCCCAGGAGTCCTGCAACACCAAGTTTCTCCTTTCAGGCACCAAATTAAAAGACCCATAATAAGTCTAGTTTGGGTTTGGAAGGTGGCACTAAATGAAAAATCCTAAGCTTCAGATAGAATTTCTAACGCATTTGAAGTAGATTCTGGTTTTCAAAGAGAAAACTTGAATAATAAGAGGTTGCAGCTGAGTACCTAAGGTATAATAGCTACAGGTTTATATCAATTAGCAGCTTTGTATCAGACAAGGGAAATATAAAATAAAAGTCAAAGTAATGAAAGTTGCCTTGTCCCTACCTGGGTACTAGACACATTTTTTCCCCAAATACAACAGTTNTCAATTAGCAGCTTTGTATCAGACAAGGGAAATATAAAATAAAAGTCAAAGTAATGAAAGTTGCCTTGTCCCTACCTGGGTACTAGACACATTTTTTCCCCAAATACAAGATAAACTCTGTATGTTAACAAGCATGCACTTACAGAGAAATATCTATTTACAGAAGCCCCAGCAGGGTTGCTGCCAGGACACAGGCCAGGGCCATTCCTGCCCTTTCAGTCCACATGTATTCTTAGAAGGTAGAACAATGCAATGGGAATGGGTCCAAAATGTGTAACCTTCCTGCTCTAGCCATGGGTTTAACACGACTATAAGCTGCACCTGTGTAGCTGTGTAGCTGGTGTCTGCTTTCCCACTTTGCAAGTGTAACTAGAAAGAAAAAAAATTATGTGAAAAAATATCCATAGGGAATCACAGATACTGTTTGAAAGACGAGAAGTTCAGTGCTGATTGGAAACACTTCACACCATATTCACAGCACCAACAATATATACACAAATGCACAGATGCTGTTAGTTATTATTCTTGTCTTTGTACACACTGAATACATGTATTTGGAAGTTATTAATATTTTAGATATCCTTAAGGCACTCTCAGGAGTCTAAGCTCTACCATGCAAGCTTTGAAGAAAACGTCTTACTTCCTACAGAAGACTTTGCAAAGCAAGAGGTTATAATCCCTACTCCATTTCCAGAAGTTATATTATTATGTATTGGCAGTAGAAGATTCTGTAACTTTTCATAAACTAGACTATATTTATGATTTGTTTCAAGAGTGTCACTGTGCTCTTTTCAGCAGCTTTTTCAATAGTGTGCCAGAAAATGAATGGAGATTAGTATATGAGTAGTCAAAAACTGGATAAGAACAATTAATAATCATTACAGCACAGGCTGCACTTCTGCCCTCTCTTCTTTTAACAAAGAAAGAAAATTTAATTATCCAAATTTTAATGATAATTAATAGTTTAATTAAAAGGTCTACTCTTGTAACACATGATTAAAGATGATATGAACTTGTCTTTCTTTTTAAAAACAAAGCACAGCATGCAATATTTGTGTTTAAGAAATACCTGGAATTTTTGAACTTGAGGAGAGGATAATGCTAAAACATAGCTCATTAGTTTACAGTTGCAATTTTTCTTTGAAGGGGCTGTTTATTTGAACCTTAGTGTTTAGTATACAAGCTATACACAAGCAGAGCACTTAATGGGGGTGAAATAAAAGAAAAAAAAAAGGAAAGAAAAAGCAGCAGATTTCCTCCTTAGCTCTGGACTTTGAAGCTTCTCCATAGAAGGTGGGGCAGAAAGGAAATAGTACAACAGTCCATTTTAATAAGGAATCTAGGTCAAGCTATCAAGCTCTGTGCATTTCCTTGAATTTTTTTTTTCAAAGCTTGCATCCTTTAACTCCTTATTAAGCTGAAAACAAAAAAAGTTGCAATGCTAGGTTGCAGACTTGCTCCTTTATTACTGAATGTATTTTTTTTTTCACAACCACTTAATAGCAGTAAAAGCATGTATTATAGGAGAGGTGATAGGAATGTATGCACAACTTGAAGAGTTATACTACATCTGTGACCAAATATAGTTTTTAACTCAATTTGAGTGTCCACATACTTTAGATGCCATAAGCAATTACTTTATTGGTTCATAATTCTTGGAAGGTCAGAATGAACAAACTGACAGCATGGAAAATACAGTCAAGAGCTGCAGCTCAAATGCTTGATTACAAAGCCCTCCAAACTGTAACAATATATTTTCAATGCTACAGCTCATTTGAGACAGATGCCCTCTTCCAGACCCAGCTGAGCTGATAAAAATGCATAACCATCCTCTGTGCCAGTTTCGTTAGCACTGCCAACAGAATTATTTGTGTGTGCACTCCCTACACCAGCTCAATATAGGACAAAATAACAACCATCTACTTTTAAATAATTTAAATGAAACCAACTGATTTTACTGGGACATAGTAACTGTCTCTACCTGCAGAGCTCTCTGCAGAATAAATACATACTCATCTGCATTCTCTGAATTTGCAAGATGCTCCTTGAGGCCTCTCTTTTGCTGAAATACTGGAGTGACGGCAGTGTGACAAAACACTGTGTTTGGTTAGCAGAGCTGAAGTAACACAAGCACAGCTAGCCTTTCCTTCCCTTCATGCCCTCCTCAGTTATAACATCCAAAAGATGCTGATGAACCATGCTTTGTGTTTCATGCCTTCTAACTCTTGAATTGGATGAAGCTCAGGATCTCAACCTATCTGTGTGCTAACATCTCCATCCTGCTATCAACCCCAAAGAAAAACAAAGTGCAAAGAGGTAAAAAAGGACATAGTCTGGGGTACTGTATCAAGTTGAGCAGTTAAACACCTTATTACAAAGTAGCCCAGAGATTATGGAGCAGCTTATTTCCAGTACACTTGTGATGTGTAAAACAATTCATGTTATTATGCAAAGCACTACACCAGCATAGCGCTACCAGGCATGGGGTAAGTTCTCATAAAGCCTATTATGCAATTAAAGGCCATTTGATGTGGCTTATAGTCAATAATTCAGCTTCACATGGAAACACTTTCCCTGTCTGCCTCTATTGTTAATTCTAACAGAGAGATAAACCTAAGCTGCACTGATACTGTGAAGTGGCATCCTGCACAGTTGTTCTGGCAGATAGGTAATTATTCAAAGATGGAACTGAAATCAAGATGGTGCCTTTAAGAACACTGCAAGTGGACATTTGCCAAATGGAAGGGCAAGGCTATTTGAGTTGCTAATGCTGCCTAGAACAATGGAAACAACTTTAAAAGTATCTAGCTGATACTAAAAACCACAGAGGAGGAATAGAAATTCAACTAATGTATTTTGAGTGCAGTGACAGCCATACAGTACACATTTTGAGCTTTAAATTTGGGAAACAGCTGAAAAAATATTTTAAAGTTGTAATAGGCTACTCAAAGTTATACTCTATCAATTAATATCAAATGGAGAACATTGTGTACTATATGCATCATTTCAGAGTAGTATGTTGCAAATAAAACTTCATAGATCACCATTTTCAATTACTATCTTATATTTCCTTTATGGCTTAAAAGACTCACGGGTGAAACAAGTTTCTAGAAGTCCTGTATCTGAGGAGACAAGTGACATGCAGGTGGATCCATCCCACTGATGGAAGTGCAGAAACACAAAGGGAGTGAGGAATGTTTTTGGACTGAGTTTCCATAACTCCTTCCTGCATGTGTACCCTGTGTCTGCTACAGCTTCTCCCTCCTCCTCCTGCAGTCTTCTTCCTCAACAACACACATGTGAACCTGGCTCTCTTCAACACTACACCAAAACTTCATTAAATTCCTTGGAAAACCTTAACCTATATAAAATAGTTTGTAGTGTAGTAGCATCAGGAGAACAGAGAGCAAACTGCTTTGCTCCCAAAAGCAAGATCAAAGATACACTGGGATTTAGAATAAATTGCGATAGTTTCAATTTTCATACAAGTCTGGAAAGAAATTTTTCTCTCTTCTCTTTACCAGAAGCATCACAGAGCATCCCTTGAGCTTATCACCTCTCACCAGTCACTGTTTCACTTCTGTACTGACCTTCACTTGGGCATCACTGTCTAACAAAGCATTCAATGTAAAGGTGTTGGTAAAACTGTGTTTCCATGAAAGGGCCTCAACATTTCATATGCATTATGTGTCCTGTGCCTAGAGCCAGCCCTCTGATATTTACAAACATTTAACTAACAGGGTTTTCTTCAGTCTTGCACATACACACACAGGTGGTTCAGGTGTCCAGGATTTCAGATAGGTCATAATTGTTGCTGTTTTGAACACTCTACCTTGAATTCCATTCAATCTTCCTTTTTTGGCTGAGATTCTTAAAACCAGGTGTTATTCGTGTTGACACCCAAGAACTTAAAACGTGGAACAGGAGCTGAAATACAGTAAAACTGGCAACAGCAATGCCAATAGTCAGGTTGCTGAAGGAAGCCATTGTTCTTCAGCCTGCGAAGAGAAGCAGAAAGTAATTTCACTCTATTCTCCATTTAACTATTTTAAGCAAGCACAGAAAGTGTTTTTGACAACAATCTTATTAACAGAAATATTATTCACTAAAAACTTCCACTTGTTCAATGTTTCTATTTAAGCACTAACAGTATAAAAGTATGCCTAAGCTTTTAGATACACAAGTTGCAGTTTCTTTTTCTTTTTTTTTTAACATTTGCATATTATATGTTTTTGTGGCCTAAAATTGTATGTATTTTATCTGCACAGTAAGGGCAGTGAAGACCACTAGCCAGGGCAACTGCCAGCTCTGTAGCTTCCACTCCCATCCCAAGAATCTCCAAAGGTAAAACTTGTTTCATTATTGCCAAATTGCCTGCTGCCAACAGGATTTTTAAACACAACAATGGAATCAGGTAAGCACAGAAAAGAGGTTTTTGTGTCAGCCCAGAGCAGCAGTAGCCTCACTGCAGCCCTGTACACTTTCCAGAGACAGTAGCTGTCAATTCACGCCGTGCTCAGTCAGGCTATTGCATTCGAGCTTCCTTCCTTCACAAAACTCTAACCTTGGCACATTTTCTCACTCAGGGGAAAGTCTCCTATGATTAGAGCTGATTGGCTTCTCAGTTGCTGGATATTCAGCTATTTAATGAGGTCTAAATACCAAAACAATTCCAAACCTAAGTGTCCATCTCTAAACACTTCTGTCATTTTTCCTGAGTTGCCAGTATTTGCAGCACAGAATGATATTTTCCCAGAAGCCACAAACTTCTAACATGCATCTCCAATTTGACAGTGAAGTGGTTTACACTCCAAGACTAGCAAAAGTTACAAACTCAAAAAAAGTCAATTTATATTAAGTTGAACTGGAAAGGGGAAAAAAGCCAAATGGCTTCATTTCAAAAATTAAAAAATTATTTAAATACCTATAAAAAAACATGCTGTCACTTATTTTAGTTTTACTTAAGAAAATATGTAAAAATAAAATGAAGACTTCTACGACAGCATAATTTGATGTTACTACAGCAACTTTATGGTCAGCAAAAGTGATACAATGATACAATACATTTATGTCCACCTTTATTTCACATGCATTACAGAATGAGTGAACATGCCTTAGATTTTTGAAATTGTATCTGCATTGCAGATGGTAAGAAACTTGAACTTCAGGAGGAAAAAATAAGAGGAAAAAGTCCACCATAATAAGAAAATAGTAACTTTTTAAAAATTAAGTACAATATCCTCACTTTGGGGTGTAAATAGCAAGTATATTGAAATACGTAGATCAGAAAAAAATATACTTTCATCTTCAAAGACTTAGAAACAGAAGGTTCAATGGTCTCAAACTTTTCCTCCTCTACCTCTTTCTTTTCTATTTATTCTCCCATAACTGAAGATAATAAAACTTCCTCTGACTAGTACCCACAGAGTTACATGTATAAAAACAGAATGCAGGACAAATAAGAGAAGATTTGCTTGAGTGAAACTTGCCTCTATCATGTGGATTTCAAGTGCTTACATCAGACCAACTTTAATTCTGTCCTAGGGACTCCACAATTCTTGGAACATATTTGATGTGCTCCTAGGGCCTATCTTCCTGCCCAGCTGAACCCAAAAGGAATCCAGCTTGCATGTTCTGGGACAGCTACACAACACAAATCACAGGGGGTGATCAGAAGATTGAGTTCATAAATGCATTTTCAATCCAAACTATAATTTTTATGTACACACTCTGCAGTACATGGTATCAAATTAATTTGATTCCAGTTGTTTTCTGATGACTTGTCTAGTGCAGCAGCATATAAGTATTGCATACTTTTTAATGTTACTCTACCAAAACTTCCAAGTTCAATTACAATCCTGAATATTCAGTATTTTCAATTCTCCACATACTTCTCCATCTGCCTCCACTCACCAAGAAGACACAAAACACAAACCAAACTTTATATCCTTTTCACATAGCATAAAGTACCAGAGACAATGGGTGTTAAGTTCAATTTACCATTAGAAAGAATAAAACTATTTAGTATCTATCAGTTTAAGCCCACTGAAAAGCACTGCATAGTGTCCAGTTCCAGATTCTAACCTCAAGGATGAAACTTTGTTATTATATTATCTCATTTGTAGCAATCAAATCTTCTCTTGGACCATGTAAGGAAAAAAAAAAATCAGTTGGATTAGTTAATGAAGGAAGCCAAAATCTAGGTTAAGTACGATTCTCTTCAGAAAAATAGCAAAACCACTGAGCATTAACCACACCTACTTCATCCTTTTGATTAAAATACAGCAATTCTCATGATGCTACATTTTATTCATCTGCAGTGACCACTAGTATCTCTGTGTTTCAAAGACACTGATGTATCTCTTGGACAAGGGAAAACCATGTTTTGTTTTGTTTCCTTAGTACCAGAAGATTATATTAGGGGTAAGTAATGTTTTAGCTTTTGACAGGTGTTCATTTTAGTACAGATTATGGAATTAAACAAACCTTGCAAGCATCGCTTGAAAGAAATGCAATAGAAGACTAATCTTTCTCCTAAGGAGCCTGTGGAAGGAACTCATTTTTAAAAAAGGTACTAGCATGAAAAGTGCATGACCTGACTTTCAGCAAATGCCCGTGATGCCCATGAAGGAGAAAGGTATGATGGTTTTAGAGAAGAAGAGGGACAGACAAAAAATTAATCACTAAGCCTCTGTGGTTGGTCTCAGAGACGCTCAAGTTTTGCAAGCCTGATTTCATATATGCTTATCAAGGTACTGTTTGAGTACAGTAACTACCAAGTCCAGAATAATTTTATGTTTTACCTCAGCAATTAATAGTGTCATTGTTTAATTCAATTCAAGGACCAGGTGTAAATACAGCATTTCACATGTGTTCAGCTATAAACATTATCTCATACCTATAGGTTGTTATTTTCTCATATCTCTAGGTTGTTTTCAACTACATCCTGTTTAACATAAAAATTTACTGGTTTTTACCAGATTTTCTTTTCATTTACAAGAAAAATTATTCATGTTGCTGAACCTAACTAGCTTGTTGCATTGTGCCTGTTGACTTAAAACAAGCACAATTAGCCTCTGATCACAATTTTCCTTGACAGAGACCAAAGTTAGTAAGCCAGGCAGCTTCAACTACACTGCGGGGTTTTTTTCCAAGTATCTTCTTGTAGCTGTATAGCAAAGTCTGATCAAGATACAGAACTCTGTGGATTATGTATGAGCAGACACTTTAGCACCCAAACTGCATAGTCATTGATTACTGTTCTGTCAGCTGATACGGGGTTTGAGCTAATGGGAGGCTGGGTGGGGAGGAGGTTTAGTGTAACTACTTTGCAATGCAGGAAAAACAGTACAATATACAGGTTTGTTCTTCACCATTAGTGTTTGCCTTGCTTACCAAAAATCACTGTCTTAACCATTCGGTTAGACAATAACTACATACGACCAGAACTTCACTCTTGTAGCTTTTCAATGGAGTCTTTAGGCAAACAAATATTACCAAACACTTGAAACCAGCATTTTTCAGCAAGGTATTGCTTACATGCCTAGTGTGATGTCAATTACTCTGTTGACCCAATAACTTTGAAAAGGCTTATAACACACGTTTTTTCATCATAGTCCGCAAGAGCTAAAAATACGTTGGTTTTCATTTGCTATTAACATGCAGTGGTTTTCCTGCAATTCTGTTTCTACAGGAAATTTAGAAGAAAAAATAATATCCATTCACCCCCAATATGATAACACTATGAACTCCTGATAGAAACAACTTGGCACTTAATGAAAGAGGATAAAGGAGCAGGAAAGTTATCAAGTGTTGTACCATCAAAAACATTTAGCATTTACCTTCTCCTCATCTTACTCTTTCCACATCAATTTTTCACACCATAAAAATAAGAGCTATAACAGTATAGCCACAAGACATGGTAAGAAGGTGCAGTGCGAGGTTTAAGGCCCACAGTCCTTACTTTCTTTGAGGCTGGATTTCAAGATGAGTCGGATCAATTTCCAAACAAGATTACACCGTAAAGCTGCTACTGATACCAGGACATCGCATGAAGTACTGTGCTCTCCTGATCCGCTTAAAACTGAAAGCCAAATCCAATAGCTGTAAAACTTGGCAGACCAATCTGCAGAGAGCCACACTGGACTGCTGACTGTTTCCACATTTTATAATAAGCTCAGTAATAAAATATCTGCAGCGTTGGAGCTTTGCTGTGCTCTTGGTTCTGAATGGTAGTTCCTATTCGTTTGAGATCTTACTTAGCACAGTAAGCAGCGTTAATCAAAAACACAATAAAATTCAAGCTACTCACACTTAAGCCATTCCCTTTTCTATTTAAGCTATTCACACCCTAAACTCCACTCAGCTTTCTGCTCTTAGAACACCAAAGCACTCAGCAGATAAAGCACGCTTCTTATAACGTCAGGGTGCTGAGGGCGAGGTGGCCGCAGCGATCCCATTTACCGAATTTCCCCAAACCCCGCAGGCAGTCTGGAGTCGCGAAGCCCCGAGAGGGAACCCACCCGGACTCGGGGGGCGCGGAGGCCCCAGGCTGACCGCGAGGGACGCTGCCCCCGAGCCGGGCATTACCTCGGCGTGCCGGTCACCCGCGGCGCCCGCCGCTCGCACCGGCCCCGAGCGGCCGCCGGGCGGGCGGGCAGGAGAGCACAAGCAGCCACAGGCAGAGCACAACCAGCACACAAGCAGCGCGCACCCGCCGGGCTCGCTCCGGCCGCGGCCAGGCGCTGCCGCGGGAGGAGGCGGCCCCGCGCAGCCCTGCGCTGTCAGCGCGCCCCGCGCCGAGGGAGAGAAGGGGCCGCTGCGCTCAGCGCAGCCCCGCGGGGCGGGGGAA
>VXBI01011303.1:0-100450 GCA_013397375.1 Toxostoma redivivum
TGTAACAATGCCCGAGTGCCGGGGCTCTCCTGCCTGCCCCTGAGGGACTCACAGCACACCCTGCTAACTGCTGGGCATTCAGAACCTGGCTGGCCTCAGTCACACCCTCTGGGGACACCTCTCTGCTGCCCTGCCATCACACCTGCAGCCAGTGAATGTGATCCTGCCCCTTGTGCAACCCTGTCAGGCATCACCTGTGACAGGGTTCAGTGTCACATCTATGTTCATCCTACTGACTCTCCTCTAGCTTTTGTTTGTTTCTTTGAAGTGCTCTCTGGCGTTTTTCTCTGATAGTGAAAAATAATTACCACATCTACCAGAGTTTTTATGAGCAATTCTGCTTATTTAATCTTAACAGAGCTGTGGGGCTCTATAAAGTCTACCAGCTGTGGTCAAGTTCTTCAAAGGCAAAAAAAGCCTTTAGAAATTAAAGCATCATTTGAATATATGCCCTACCTTGTAATTAAAGTTTATTTTCTGGATGTAGAAGAATAGCTGTGAGTCTGTGATCACAACTGTGTCAGAGTGCCTATGAAACACTGCTGGGTGAGCTCTTGGATCTTGCATCTCTGATTGCTTTCTTGTCAAGCTGGATATAAAAACTCCTGAGATGAGTCCATGTGTCCATGAACACATCTAATTCTTCTTCTCAGCTTCTCCATCTAGTTCAGTGCTCACACCACTTTCTCCAGTTTGTCCAAGACAGTAAAAATGAACTAATCCCAAAAGATCTGCAATTGTGAACATTTCCTTCTGCATGGGCTCACAAAATTATCTTTCTAGTTCAGTCAAATAAAAGACAACATTGTCTGACAACAGTTGCCAGTGGTGTATATTTTTCAGACCACATTTGTTCTATCAAACTATCCGCCCCATACAGACTAAGAATAAAGCTGAGCTCTAAGTATATCCTAATCATGTTATTTATTTTTGAGAACACAATCTGAACATTTGGATTATTCCTCCTAGAAATTCCACCTTTTTCCTATCCTGATGTCTATGTGCAGAAACAATGAGGGAAAATGAATAGATTTTGGGAAGATAAATTACTTTTCATTAAATGCCTTGTTTTAGTCTTCAGTTTTCAGGAAAAAACCTTCAGAAACTGCTTCTTGATATGATTTTGAGATCTGAACCTGACCTATGGCTTAACACCAGACAGACAAGAAACATATTAGGAATACCAGCACAAGTAACATAGATACTAAGGTAAATATTTTATCTCAGGGTGATTATACTGGAAGCATCTTTTTCTTTTTTGTCCCATATTCCCACAGCTGTCTGTTACATCTCTTGATTTGCTTTTTTGTGTGCACGCTGAGGTTTTTTCCCCTCATGGTTATCGCCTAATATTTTCCTCCATATATTTTATATAAGTTCTAATGAATTGTTCTTTCTGCAGGTCATTCATTAAAGTCTTTTTTTATTCTTACAGAATGTCTTAGAAGATAAATCTCATTCTCTTTCATCTGAAAGTTGGCATTTTGTCATTCAGTCTCAGATGAAGCCAGTGAGCTAAGCTGGTTGCTGTGCTTCCACCCTTCTGACATCGTGAGATTGGATTGTGATGTGTAGGTACACAATAACTCACAGTGGTGTTCTGCTCATGTGTCCAAGTCAAAGGGTGTCAGCTGCAAAGCTCCTCTGCCCATGGCTTGACACAGCCTGTTTTTCCTTAGCAGTATCAAGCTGTGTCATCTGAGCCACAATAAAGCTCCCACTAAAGATAAAATCCCTTAGTCTGTGTTATATTGCCAAGACCTTGCTTTTTGTGCTTGCTCATCTGAACTGCAGCCACAGACATTGGCTTCTTTGGCATGGCCATCCCTCAACAGTGATGGAAGTACAATTCTGAGGTTCTGTATTTGGGAAATGCTGCAAAGTGGGTCTCACTGTACATTTCCTCCCTTCATGTGTTTATTATCCTTCCCTTTTAATGTCATTTGGCTGCAGTATAGTTGTGTGACCCACAAAGTGAGCAAACTGCTGTTGCTATCAGTGTAAGCTCACCTTTTTATGTTTAGGTTCTCTTACCACCTGATGCTATACTGCAGGTGTTTGTGGATCCTCCATGGTTTACATGTCCTATCTGCTTGGTTTGCTTTTATTTGATGCAATTTTAAGGCTCATTGTCTTAATGTCTCTTTTTTTCCCAGTATTTTTTTTTCATATTTTTAGCTCTTAATCTAATTTCTGAAAAATTATTTACAAACTCTAGACAACCCTTGTTTGCAATTTTTACCAGCTGTAAATCTGCTGGTTTACCACCTTGACATATTTTCCCTAAAAGTAACCCTCACTGTAAGGGCTAGCACATCACCAGACAGTGGAAGGCAGAGGGAAATTAATGTCTGGTGTAGTTGTACAGAGAGCACAACATTGGCTTTGCTCTTTCATCTTAGAAGGGTTATGACTGTGATTAACAGGCTAATCTTATAACTTGCATTGTTTCACTAAGCAGATGGCTGCTTGTATTGTTTGGCTTAAGTCTCTTCCAGATCCAAACCCCCCCAGTGTTTTGAACAGGACATGGATTACTGTCAGGTCAAGTTTTCAAGAAGCAATTTTGTGTTTATTGTTTCTGTTTGCCTGGGCTTTTTTAATGTTTATCAACCCCAGCAAAAGTGCCACAGGCAGTGAGGATGAGGACTGCTACTTCTTCATTGCCATGAGATCCGGTGTTTCCAGAGTCAGTGGCCAAATTCCTCACTGACACAAGACACTGAGTATGTGCTGTCTGAAGGCATTTACAAGCTGAACAAAACTGATTTGAACCACTGCTTGAGACCTGAAGGACAATGCAGATCACTGAACTCAGGAGGCTATTTACAAAAAATGGGATAACTTCTATTGCCAAGCACATAAAAAACTCCTGTACTTAGGGCAGTGACCAAATAACAACAGGCCTGTGTCTTTTGGCACTCTGGTGTCAAAAGTAACATCCCTGTAATCCTGATACCATCAGTAGCATGGTTTGGAGATTGTTAAATAATTAAATAAATGTGTAAGGGAAATGAAGAAGCAGCAATGAACAGCAAACCTTTGTGCTTGTGAAGGCAGGCTACAGACATGGAAACTGCATTTCCCCACAGATCTCTGCATCCCTGTCGGATGGGGGCCGGTGTTTGTGTCACAGTTTGTCCTGCAGGGCACTGACACACACCCAGCCAGTCTCTGGTCAGGTCCCTCCATCCCTGTCGGATGGGGGCCGGTGTTTGTGTCACAGTTTGTCCTGCAGGGCACTGACACACACCCAGCCAGTCTCTGGTCAGGTCCCTCCATCCCTGTCGGATGGGGGCCGGTGTTTGTGTCACAGTTTGTCCTGCAGGGCACTGACACACACCCAGCCAGTCTCCGGCCCGAGCTGGGCCTCAGGGAAGCTGTGCTGAGCTCTGCAGTTTGCACAGATCAAACTGGGGCAGATGCTGACACACCCTGTGGCACAGAGAACCTGGCTATGCTGATTTACAAGTACACTACGACCTTCAGGGGTGCACATGGACCATTTTTAAGAGATCTTTTAAGACAGACCCCCCTTAAGACCCTTTGCCACAAAGGATGATTTCTCTTCCAGTGGAAGAGAATGGATTTTTGTGAGTGACTTCATTTGGGCAAGAACAGCTCATATGTTATTCACAGATTGGTAGACTCATGTCCTGTTCTGCTACTTCTCTTCCTCTTTTTCCCCAATTACAAAGAAATAAACACAGAGTGGGAGTTGGATGACGTATGTCATGCTGTGCTTTGAAACCAATAAGCATTACACTTTGAACTGCTTCACAGTGCTTAGGCACATCCTCTAGGTTGGCTTCATAAAGAAATTGTGAATTCCATCAGTGCAAAAATTGTAATCCTTCCCAAACCCGTAATAGTCTCAAACTCCCATTTCATTTCTATGACAGGCATAATTCTGTCTTTTCCCTGACTCCTACAAGATACTGTAGGCATATACAAAACCAAAACACAAGCAAAAATCATATTAATCAACATGTTGCCAACTTGAAATGCTGAATCAGTCTAACTGTCCACCCATCTCCAACAGCCCCTATTAATCTCTTCCAAAAGCCAGGAAGTGACTGGAGATGAGATTTGCTAGTTTGTGAGGTGATTTAGCATATTAAAAACCAGCACATTAAAAGAGCTTGACAAACCCCACACTTAAACCCTGGCAGGCCAAGGCTTGCTCTGTGAATCCTGGAAGAAGGGTGGCAAAAAGCTGAGAGGGCCTCAGGAATATCAATCAGTAGGGAAGTGGAAATGCACTGAGTATGAAATGCTGTGTATGAATAAAGGCAAGAGAAGAGAACTGAATTTAGGAGGTAAAAGGGCAAAGATTATCTATGTATAATCTGAAGACTCTTCAGTCTGCTCCAAACCCTCAGTGTCAAAACAGTGCCTGGTGTGTGGCCACAGCTGGTGGCTTTCATTCTTTAAAATTAATGTTTGTGTCTGACACAGAATAAACCCCAACACAGATGAAAGCTGCTAACAACACTGGGTTCAGCATCAGTAGGTTTTAAAGTGATGAGCAGTGAAAAAACATGTTCTTCAAAATATGTATGACACAAAGTTCTGCAGAGTGTTTAGCATGCAAGGCATCAAAGATTCCATCTGAGAGAAAGTAAAGATTTTAGTGCTTCCATATTCTTCTCCAGCACTATGCTACATATAATCATTTCCGGAAAAAACACTCCTTAAGCATGTGATGGAAGTGATGAAATCCCTCAACGTAAAAGCTAATCATATAAACATATGGAAAACACAATTAGTAAACAATCCACAAGATGAAGATTTTCCTCATTAAGCATTTGCAAAATAACTCAGGAGAACAAAACTGTAAAATTTGAAGTCTGTTGTAAAACAGCTTGCAAACAAAATAAAAAGATAAACCAGTGCAGCAAATGGTTTGCAAAGAACTGTTTGTTTCCAGAATATTTGCAAAATCAACTTCTTGCTTTGCCCTTCTTGAAATTTATTTCTGAACAGTATTTGAAAGTAACAATTAGTTCTCCCTGCCTATCAGGACTTACTTTGAACACCTTTTCTGTGCTTCCAAAGGGCACGTGCCCTTCCTCAGTGAAAGAACATCTGTGCTTCTGATTTTGCAGCTCCCACAGAAGAAAGCAAACACAACATGCTTACTGAGCTCCACAGAAATCAACCTAAGAACTTAAAACTAAGCATTTGAGCAGTATTGACATAATCCTGTGCATCCACTTTGTCAGGAACTGCCATCTAAAGTCTCCTCATTACATAAACACTACTTACAAATCCACTAAGTCTTGTAAAGACATTTTATGAAAACAGGCAAACAGCCAAATTTTTTTCCATGGGTTAGCTTGGGGACAGCTTTTGTTCTTTCATACATTTCATATTTGGAAGGAGAGGGTAGGTAATGTCAGGGTTTTTGTGTTTTGTCAAAACTTCAAGCAGCTTTCTGAAAAGCATTCCCCTGAGATTTGCTCAAAGTGATCCATGTGCTGGAATTTCTCTCTTTTGCTGGAAGTGTAATCAGCAGAAGAATCCAGCAAAGCATCTAAACACACACCCCTGTGAAAATGGATGATACTGTGTATATTGTGTGTAATACTCAGTGAAGACACACTATGGTCAGCAATTTGGGAAAAAAGAGTAAGATCCTGAAAGAAGACAGGGATATGAAAGGCATGGAAGTAAATGAAAAGCTTAAGGAGCACAGTAGCAGCTAGAGTAGCTGACAAAGGAACTTGAGGGAGTTACAATTCAAGGAAAGAGGTGAATAATGGAATAAGAAAAGGTGGTGCAGGGTCATGAATGAGGGAGTAGGAAGGAGTTAGTAAAGGAAAAGGCTGATCATCAGCAAACCCTGAAAAAATTAAATCAGGGCCACAAAAGTAATTTGAAATCCCCTTGTAGTCTATTATGTGGAAGGAGTGGTGAGCCTGTGCAAATGGAGTGCCCCTCCTTGCTGTAATTTTGTACACAAATTTCCAAAATGAAGACTAACAGTTAAAGGCTGACACCTCTCTGGCCTCTAGCAGACAGAGGGGAACAAAGCTGCTGCTCCCTGCCATAAGGGAAAGCAGCTCACCACTGCTAGATGGGCTCAAGGCACGATGCACGTGTGCATTCATCCACCAGCACCAGTGACCCACGACTTGTACTGCTACCAAGTGATAATATGGCCATCGCCTTTGGTACAGCCACTAAAGGACTTGAAAACTGATGATAGTGAGAACCTCCATCAAGTCATTACAAAAACAGCTTACCAAAGCATAACTCAGTGCAGTCCTCTCTTCTCTCCCTCCTTACTTTACACAGACATATAGATCATCAGAACAGAGTAACAAAAGGCAATGACAAAAAAATTGGAAGTATATTTCATAGCAAAACACTTCATTATAACATGAAGCATCACCCTCCAGACAAGGACAATTCTGAATTCTACAAAAGATGAAACACTGTTTCAGGAACATAAAGCATTATTTTCCTTTAAAGTGATATTTAAAACAAGGAAACTAGATTTTTACAGGAGAGGTTCTTACTTCAGCTACAAGAAATTCTTTGAGATATGTATATCCAGACCAGTTCACTCACTTTCTAAACCCACAATTTCTCACACTTGAGAGCATATCCAAGCTTCAGATCACCCAAATCTAAGATTCGAGACTTTATCTCCAACCTCCTGGGAACGCTGACCATGGCACAACAACAGAAGATCTACAAGAAGGAATTCTCAGCAGGAACATGCCTTAATCAGATTTTACCTACAAGCAAGCCAAGTCAAAAAGCTGAGAACACGAGAACACTGAGAACACAGCATGCTCCATGCACACCCTTCATCCGTGGCTCAGTTTTACAGGACTGTTCTGGATTCCCAGCCATGCCCCAGCACAGCAGCTCTGTCTCACCAGGGCCCTTTCCAGTGCATTGTTCACCATACACTTGGTCTCCAGGGCTCCACAGACAACAGGTGTCTGCTAGGTCTAGCAGCTCAAGCTTCCAGGTGCCTCAATAGATATCCAGGTGCCTTGCTAGCATTTCTAACGCACTTGGTTACAACTTCAGGTGAGTAACTACCCTTAAAAACGCTGATAATTTAATACAAGGGAGAGTGGTTTCTGCCTGGATGTATTCCTGCCACAAGCTCAGTTTCTGCTAATGGGACCCTCTGCCTGTTCTAAGGCAGATGTTGTCTTTTGACAGAGGCAAATTAAAAAAGGAAATAGGAATGTTTTAAGTAAGTATTTTTTTATCTAGTGAGCATCACAGAAGAGAAACTTCTGAATACTGCTTAAGCACGTGCATTATGTAACAGCACACCTTTTGTTTTTGTTAGTTCCTCTGTATTCTCTCCTAACAAAAAGGGACAGACAGTGGGAAGGGCCATTCAGTGTGACTTTCAGTAGCAACCCCTAACACAGTTACCAAAACTCAGGCCTTGGTCTTTAGTTCTATCAACAAGTGTAAGACAGAGTTACCAGATCTCCAGTTTCTCAGAACAAACTGCACAATCTCTGTACACACCCATGCTCTCAATCTCAGCTAGCAGGTATTTGTTTGAAATCTGTGAGGTCTGGTTTTTCCAGTAAGGCCTTGTATCCAGCAGCATTTGTATTTCATTACAGGTTTATAGCATTTACTAATGATACTGTGCAAGTAGACCTCTCTTGTAAACAGTGACATCTAAATTAAGACATAAAGTAATAATTACAAAGGTTAAAAAAGAAGGAAATAAATTTAAAAAAAAATATTGCTTTTGCCACTGTAGAGAAACAGAAATGCTAAAGCAATAGAAGGGCCTTAGGAATCATCTGGCTGCAAGTACTGGGCCCATGTGTTTGAGATCTGTATTAGAGCAGAGCAGGGAAATGCTGGAGCAGCAACCTGCGTTTGGCACTCGCCTGCTCACTCATAAGTCATTAAACTGAACTTGTGAAACGTCCTCAATTGGAAATGCCTGTCCCTTGGAGCCATTTATGGATTCGGAGAAAATGAGTTATAAGTAGCACAGGGAAGAAAGATGAGAAGAACACAGTAAGTTGAAACAAAGGAATGAGTCAACACTGAGGAAAAAAATTAATACTGGAATTAACAACTTAAGGAAGAAAGAAATACTAAATGTGAAAAACCTTGTAAGCACCTCCAGAACAGAAGAAAGTAACGCTGGTGTCAATTAACAGAGCTGTCCCAACAATGATTAACACAGTCTATGGAAATAGTTTCAGAATGAGGAATATCCTCCCGGATACTGAACTAATCAAAGGGCAAAATCAAATGCACTGGATTAGACTCAGCCATGCTACATGTAGATCTTTAACTCAGTGACTAATGTTAACACAGCTTTGAAATACAGAATCTGCCCTAACAAAAACTATATACTCAAGCTAATGTAGAATTGCCTCACTCCTCAAGAACTCTTTAACTACAATTACCTCTTAGTTGCTGTTCTTAAGGAGAAGCATTTTCCATTTCAGCTAAATTTCCTTACCAATCTCTTTCTAACAGCAGAATTCACTTACAGTACAGAAAAACACTAGAGAACTGTAGAAAGATTTCCTTGGCAAGTTCTTTTCTCTTATAAACATCCCACTATTGTCTGGTTTAATCTTTTGTTAGCATTCTTTATGCAGGATTCTTTAACATGCTGCATTTGAGTAGAGGCTTGCCAGATGAAGAACATTTTATCAGATCAAAGGAATTCTCTCCCTTCTGCTAAAAATTACATTGCTAAATTTAGATTGTGCTGTAGCAAGAATGAGGTATCTTAGAACTGAAATTCTGAAGTGACTTATCACTGACACTCAGTTTTATTCACTTATTGTGGCACACCATTTTGTAACCAAATTCAACTAAGAGAAAAATGAGAAATATCTCAAAAACTTACACCAGAAACCAGCCCCTGACTACAGTGGATCTAAACCTTTTCTGTGCCTATTAGTGTTCCTAGCACAGGTTCGACTAAGTATGGATACACCACTGTCTTTAGAGGTTGTGGTTTTGAGTTGTGTCTACACTTTAAAACAGAAAATGCAGTTCAAAGTAAGTACTTTAAGGACTTTGAAGCAAAATTTTATCGTCTAACATTGTTCTAATTTTTGTTCCTCTGTCAACATCCACTCTCTGAATATTCCTCTTGCTAGAATGTGTCCTTCTCTGTGCTTTATCAGCCTCCCTTGCTGTGTGTACAATTTCTGCACTGTACATTATGTGATTCTCCAAGGATCAGGATATTTGTAAGGTTTTTCATTCCTAATCCATCCTCCTGTCCCTTCACTTTTCTAGGCCTCTGCTATCTAGTATACTTGCTCTTTGCTGATTATACAACAATACAATAATTCTGAATTACCCTACCTTACAAACTCAGTACTTTTAAGATTCACTTTGCTCAATATAAATTTTAATAACTTTAATAGAAGTGTTACTTTTTGATAATGAGCTTTTAAGGTTTCCAAACCCACTTTCTATTTTTGTGGATTTTACACTGCAATCACGAACTCACAAACAACCAAATATTCATTTCATTTTCTACAGCCAGATGGAGTTGCTTCCCATGTACTTATTTAATGAAATTCACTCTTAATTAGAATAGTTTGCCAGTGGTGATCAATAAACATTTTGGATATCTACAGAATAAGTGTCATGAAGAACAGCCACAGACTAAAAGGACAGCGTGAGAGAAAAACCTATAAGATTTTATTTGTTTAATTAGCAATGGCGTCATAATCTTCACAGAACAGGAATGTTTCTAGTACCCATTAATTTACTCCCCCTCACCCCTCCCAGTCACTGTCTCACTCTTGTAAGCAAAGATCACTTCAGGTAAAATCACAGCTAAAGAAGTTTAAAAAAAAAGTTAGACCAGAGATGTGTGCGGACTTGTGGTTTGGGAACAGCTCAGAAACCAAATCAAAGAAAAAAACAAATGTAAACCCTACATCTGTGCAAAGAAACCTCAAAATACAAAAAGCTCCTGATGCAGCATGCCATCAAACATCTGCCTGGGATCCAGATTTGGGGTTCTGCAGTGTTTCCTTTCTAGTGGAGCAATCACAGTGCGGAGGAGCACGGAGGCAGGGAGTGGAACAGATGCCTGGAGAGAGGATGCAAAGTGCAAGGGATGCAGGAGCCTGCCTGTGCTCAGGGAGGGACTCGCTGGGCACACCCGGACCCAGCGCCCTGCACCGGCGAGGGGACACGTCCTGTGCCTCGGCCTGTCCCTGTCCCTGCTGGCACACGTGGCACTGTCCCCTGTGCCTCGGCCTGTCCCTGTCCCTGCTGACACACGTGGCATTGTTCCCTGTGCCTCGGCCTGTCCCTGTCCCTGCTGGCACACGTGGCATTGTTCCCTGCTGGCACACGTAGCACTGTCCCCTGTGCCTCGGCCTGTCCCTGTCCATGCTGACACACGTGGCATTGTTCCCTGCTGGCACACGTGGCACTGTCCCCTGTGCCTCAGTCTGTCCCTGTCCATGCTGACACACGTGGCATTGTTCCCTGCTGACACACGTAGCACTGTCCCCTGTGCCTCGGCCTGTCCCTGTCCCTGCTGACACACGTGGCATTGTTCCCTGCTGGCACACGTAGCACTGTCCCCTGTGCCTCAGCCTGTCCCTGTCCCTGCTGACACACGTCGCCTTGTTCCCTGCTGACACACGTCGCCTTGTTCCCTGCTGACACACGTCGCCTTGTTCCCTGCTGACACACGTCGCCTTGTTCCCTGCTGACACACGTCGCCTTGTTCCCTGCTGACACACGTGGCACTGTCCCCTGAGCACTGTCCCAGACCCTGACCCCATCCAAGCACACACAGTAACCACGCTGTGGCCAGCAGGGCAATCACAGCTGAACTCCCACCTGGGACGAGGACAACAGACTGTTGCTGTCTAAGAGCCTGGGGTGCATTTAAAACTAGCAGTGTCAGTGAGTGGTCCAATCCCAAATTCCTGTTTGCTTAAGTGCATTATATAAATGATCAATCGTTTCATTACAATTTTTTATCTAATGACTGAAGCCCCTGGACAAATGTCATGCCTTTGGCTGTGACAGAAAATGGCAGGATTTCACACCACGAATAAATGTAACACCCCCAAACATTCTGAACTGAGAATTTTCTGTAGAGGCAGTGCTCAAGGCACAAGGCACACAATGAAGAAGAAGAAACCCGCAAAAACACTGACATTTCAGAGGAATTACACAATAGGGAATTTTTTTTATTCTAATAAACAATAGGCTAATTCATAGAAGAAAAGTTATTTTCTTTCTCCAGCCACTCAAAATAGTACACGTGGAGGTCTCTTCTCAGGAGCAGCTCAGGGAGATGGAACTGTTAACATGGAGACTCAATACTCTTAAAGTTATCACCCACCATTTAGAATCATGTCCTTATGCTCAATTAGCAATCTGCAATTCCTAAATAAAGATAAGCAGTTTCACCCTGTATGACATTCCCAGATTTTCATATCCATTCTGACTGATACTTCTTGTAAATGCTTTGTCCACAGCTTCTACAGTACACCTTCTTTAACCTGGCTGTTTATATGGTGTTTCATATGAAAATCAATCATCAGTGTAATTAGCTATCTAGTACCACAACGATATTAAAATCCCAGAAGAAATGAGGGACTCTGGGAAAGCAGGAGAAAAGAAAAAACCACACTTCCACACTTTCTCCCTCCTCTCAACATTAACATGAAACTGCACTTTGAAAATCAGCTGCCACTCACTGACATGAAACTTGTGAGTTCATTAAGTGTGGCATAATTGCTCATTCCATCAATCCAGTTGGTTGCCTGAAGCCTGTTTCTTTGCAAAAAATGCAAGAAAAGAATGGCATTAATTCCAAGAAATCAGCAGAGAATTAGACACAGTTGTGTTTTTGCGTGTGAATTTCAGAGTCCTGTCCAACAGGAGGAAAGAAACAGATCTTTTAAGTAAAAAGGGATTAAAGGGGTAACTTATAAATAATAATATAATTAAGACACCATGCAAACTACTTAGGAAAAACTAATTGCATGGCTGAAGCTCTTCCTCCTCAAACCTCTGATGTGGTTCTGCGTGGCTCACACCAGGCTGGGGCTCCACCCAAGCGTCCCAGCGAGCACCAAGGGCAGAGCAGTGCTGGAGGGAGGGACCTGCAGTGCCCACAGCTGGGGCCGTGGCACAGCAGCTGGGCGACACCTGGCAGCTCAAAAAGAGAGGAAAGCAAAGCTGAAGCCAGCTTCAGCTCAAGGAACACACAGCTGATTTCCAAAGCGCTGTTCTAGCAAAGGATTTCATGCTTCACAGCACAGAAACCTTCAACCAAGCACTTCACTTTTTCCTCCAGTAAACCTCAGTGTACTGAAATTCAATCCATATGGAGTACAAAATACAATTTACTAGCTATTTCAGTACACATTTTTAACACAAATAATTCTAATCACCTGAATAATCTAATAACCTCAAACTGAAACAACTGCATCAGCAGTTCAATCATCCCACTCTCTTCTGAGATAAGCCTAAGTGTCTGTGGCAACTTAAAGCTGTAAATGCCAGCAGTAGATAGCTACTGGCCTGGACATCTCAAATATTCAGTGGCATTTGCTGTGCATTACCCTTTTAGAGCTGAGGGACTCAGGGATGGACAGCATTCCTGGCTCCAGTCCCTAACCAAACTTGGTACTTCAACAACAGCTGTTTCATTTAGCATTGGCACCACAATCAGCTTTCGTTTCACAAAAGTAACTTGAGCAAGCTTTATAAATTAGACCATGAAGTGAAATAACAGCTTTTTGAAGATGCCATGCCCCCTCAGAAATCAGGCAATGTTAATGCAGGGTGTACAAAGCACATTTGCAGGAGACTGTTCTTGGTAAATGAACAGACATGAACAATAATTACCACTGGAGTTATCTGGGCCATATTCCTACCTCTTGGCTAAATTTATACAGGCAGCTATGAACATCTGAGAGTGCCACACTCATTGAAAAATCAACCTAATTCTAATAAGAAATATTAGGGCTAGGTAGTAACAAAGGAGGTACCTGTTACAGTCTCAATTTGCAAACAAGAAATAAAAAAAGAAGCTGTCTCCTTCCTTTTTCATGCATTTGAAAGCTGTAATTATTTAGCCCTTCTAAAGTTCCTTCTACAGTCACTTTAATTTCTCCAACTCAGTTATCTAGAAACTTGAGTGCAATTTAATTATCATTAACAGTATTTTCAAATTAACATAATTCCTTTCCAATCCTAAGTAATCAGCCAGTTATTTCCTCCTAAGTCATCCATCTGAAGTGTTCTTCATACCTTTCTTCCCCAGCAGCATTAAAGGGGACCTTGGCTCGGTTCCTCAATGCTGCAATACCTCAAAAACCTATTTACAAGGAAAAGTCTTACAACTGCCATTTTGCCTTGCCAACCCCCAAAATGAAGTGTGTGATACCAAACAAGCACTGTAAATTTTCAGGATAATGTCATACCATAAAATAGATACAATAATGTCCTCCCCACTTTCCACATAAAATTCACTTTCTCCAATCCATCATTACCAAATAATTTTTAATGGTCTATGACTTTTTTGTTTTATCCCAACATACCTCAAGATTCACACTCTACATGACTGTGGGTCTCCCAAGACCTTTCGTGGCAGTACCCCATCCTCAGGACAACTTTCCCTCCTTCCAGTAAATTAAAAAAAACCTAATCAAAGTCAGATTAACATTTCCACACTACCACAAAGTTTGAAAACTACAGTCTTGTTTTGCTTTGCTTTCTAAAGTATTTTTTTCCCTTACCACCTTTTACCCCTATGAACAAAGTAACCTTGGATATTTTTTTTTCCTCAAGAAGGTTAGCTTCTCAACTAGTATGTAACATCCTAGAGCATTCTTCCTGACTTTACTGCAGAAACAGAACCTGCAAGCCTTGCTGGGTATGTTTAGGGTGTTTTCTGGACTGCACAAACGTGGAGTAGTCACGATTTGAGTGCTGCTTCCCAGGAGCTCAGTGTCTAGCTACACCATGTGCTCCACAAGCAGGTGAGATGACAGGAACCTGAGGGTACCTTTGAAAAGCACACTTCAGAGTGCCTTTAATGAGGTTATCACGACGATCTATGTGAAAGCTTCCAGATCTTTCCTGTACAAAGATCTGACAGTGGATAATGAAACCCTCACTGACTTTCTGGGGTTTGTCTGGCTGCTTGTTTTTGCTGTAGATTTTGGGGGGGTTGGTTTGTTTGTTGTTGTGGTGGTGGGCTGGCTTTATTTTAGATTTGTATGCCTTTTCCTGAATTACTTTAAACACATTCTAAGTGACTCACTCACAGTGTCTAAATTTCTCAACCAGCTCCCAGAGTCTGCCCTTTGCACAGCTCACACATCCTGTGATCATAGCAGGTCCTCATTTCATATTTGTTCACATTTGCACCAGTTTTGCAATAAGGCATTGCCAGACAAATTAATCTGACATCATTATCTTACCTACTGCCTAGGAAGTGATGGTAATGTTTTAGAACACACTTCAAGTCTATTTTATTTAAGAGACAATGCTCTATATTCAAAAAAACAGTCAAGAGAACCTAGTTGAGAACTCCCAAGTAACAGTGAAAAAGGCAAAATAATGTATTTCTAATTCAAACATAGGAAACAGTGTAAAAAATAAATATGCTACGATCCATCAGAATTATCTGTAGTGATTATCAGGAAATTAAACAAATACTACATAATGGGAGCTGGACTAGATGATCCTTGTGGGTCCTTTCCAACTCAGCATATCCTGGGATTCTGTAAACTAAAAGCTGCAGTTTTCTCCTTCACAACGCACAGTATCTTACATATTAAAAATAAATGGCAATATTGCAAATTTAGAAGTCTAATCTATTTAAACTGACAGATAAAGACAAGAAACTAATCCTTACAGGAGGAAATTTCCATAAAACTCACTTGGAAACTTTAAAAGTATTTTTAAAATGGCACCTGGGCCCAAGGGAAAGCAAAGCAGCGAATCTTACTCCAAAGATGAAGGCAGGAAGAAGAAACCCTTCCTTAGGTATGAGCTCCTCGTGCAGCTGTGACTGTGCAGCTCTGCAGAGGGCACAGTGTGTGTGTGTGTGTCCAGAGCTGTGAGAGCTGCATGTCTGTGTGAGTGCAGCCCTGCAGGGCTGTGGCTGGCTCAGAGCTCCCAGCTCACAGACTCTCCTTGCAGCACAGCGCTGGAAGCTGCACACGTGGAGGCCAAGAGCCCTCCAGAGGAGCCCACTGCTGGGCTGCTCCCACCCCCATCACCTCACAGAGAGCAGCATTTAGCTGAGGAGCATCAGCACAGCCAGGTCAGGCACTTCCAAAAACCCAGCTTGATGGGGGACTTATGGCACATTCTTGAAAGCACAGCTTCTGTTTGCCATGCACCTTCAGAGAAAAACCACTCCAGTTTACACCTCATGATGGCCCTCCACTGGTACAGAGCAGAATCCAGAACTGTTCTCAGCACAGCAGCAGTCTACTTACACTTTGATAATTCCTCTTCAAAGATTTTCTTTTACAAAGCATGTCATATAAACATAGACAGCCAGTACTCATTTCTCAAGATGAGTAACTTCAAGTAAATCCCCCGGCAGAATGTCATTACAAGTTATTATGTTGTAGGTGCTTTATTTTTTGAGAGCTGTGCTTGACTGAAACAGAGCTGAAAGCCACCACGGATCCATAGATTACAGTGTGAAAGCCTCTTTGGGGCACGTGAGAACTTGAAACAACCTTTGGCTGCTCTGACCTACGTTCTGATTCAAGGGGCTCCAGGCAGTTACCAGGCAGCAGGAAATTTGGGGGGAATATAGCATGCACAAAGTACTCCTGCCTTCAGCACTGCACTACTGTGCAGGCATTCACACTTTGCACACAGTCAAAACTACTTGTGTATGTCATAAATAATTCCCAGCTGAAAGGTCACCTGTGCCAAGCAGTCTTGGAAGTGTGACAGTATTGCTTCCTAGAAGGATATACCCTGTAAATACTCAGTTTACTACTTACCTTTCCTTTTTTAAAAGGATTTTCCCAATTAGAGAATAGCTGGTCCTTATGCTCACATGTCTATTCTGGCATAATACCCTCTTTCTTTTGTATTTCACTGAAACTAATAAAATTATGGAAAATAAACCAAACTCCGCCAGACAGATCCAACCATGATTTAGTCCATTTGAAATTGGCATTCCTCAAAGATGCAGAACTAGAGCACCAGGGTGCAAGGAAATGGACTGGGATCTATGTGTAAGGTCCTTTACTCTTTGTCTAAGAGGGTTTTTGCACATAATGATTGGATGAGGTCCACAGGAATTAACACAGAGCTCCTCTGAAATAGGACATTTCATAACCCCATTATTACAGTTCCTATCAATATCCTTAACCCTGCCCCTGACTGCTATCTCACTGCTGGGCTGTTCTGAAGAACACACTCCTTACCTGAGCAGCTGATTCCTTTTTTGCTCCATGTTATCCTTTGGCTATTTTGCACCTCCTGCTCATCAGTTGTGTCCCAGTTTGATTTGCCTGCCGCTGCGCTGCACCCCGCTGTGAGTACAGCCCAGGTGCCTGCTCTGCATTTGCTCCCATTTCCTGTGATGTGACCAGCCCTCGTTACCCAGGCCAACTTAGCAAAACATAAGCTGTTTATCAGGCCTAAAGAAAGTGGTTAAGGTGCTGTACAACAAACCCACTATGACCATATCTACATCTGGGTTTACGCTCTTATTCTAAAATTAAGCATCTATGATACTTGAACTGCAAAACACAGTCTATTCTCCCACACTTCAGTAACAAAATATATAGCATGCCTATAAGAGAATTCTATTAATTAATAAGCATGCATTGGAATGAAAAACAAAGCTCAATTTGCATTTACCAGCTTCTAACATCTGAAAATTTCAGCACAGCAAGCAAACCAAATTTCTCTCTCTTGTAGAAGAGATTTGCATATACCTTGTTTTCTCGAAGTCCACCTTTCTACAATTAAATTTCCAGCATAAATGGGATAACTGGTATCACTTTCATAGAGCACAGACATATATTCTGCTGTGGGGCTCCTAATCATTGTTTTCTCAATCCACTCAACCCAGATGGAAAAGCTGTCAACTGCACAGTTACATCATAACTAGATGCTGATGGATTGATATGCATCACATATAATGGCTCCTTAATTTTAACCACCTCTATAAAATGTTCCAGACTCCTGTGTTCATTTGAGGACCATTATCCAAAATGATTAATACCTCATCCTCTGCATGGAAGGTTTATTTCTTTCATTCATTAACAAAGGTGGCAATTGCATCATGTTTTCACCATTAATGAAACTGTTTTATTGACTTCCAGGTCAGTACCTGCATACCAGTACTTGCTTCCAAATTCAAGCTGTCTCAAAAAATTATTTTCTACTATTCTGTTAATTCAAGGCTTATTTGGAGAGGTCTAAATACTAGAAAAGTAGTGGTCATTAGTAGCTAAGCAGAGTGCACTACTTGCTTTGAAATAACTTTTGTCAGTGCTGTGTAGGTCTGTACACCTGCAATCAACAGAATGAGGAACAGAAATCCATGCAGCTCTCCCAAAGCTCAGACACTCCACATGTAGCAGATTTTTGAAGGTAACCAGACTGTCCACATTCACTTGCATGCTCAGAGGCACACACTTTTCTCTACTAGAGCTCCCTTTTTGGCACTCCTGCTGTTTGTATGAAATGGATTTTGAGCCAGCTCAAGAATCTATACCCCTTTGTTCCCAAAGGAAATACTCCATTATCATGTCCCTGGCATAAGTTATGACAATTAAAAAACCTGTTGAAGTGTAGCCACGACACACAGTTATTAAGAGTCAGCACAACTGTCCAAACCTGCTGAGAAGAGCAGGCAGGTAATGGGACTGTTATGCTGCTCAACAATCTCACATGCACAACAGCAATTTTCAGCCCACCACTTCTTTCCCACTTTCTTGTCTTCAACAGAAGAAAAAACATCCTGGCCACAGGATTCAAGCAGCAGATTAACATAGACAGGATTTCATTTCAAGATTCAAAAAACCTCTTCTGTGCTTAACATACATAAGGCTATCTGCTTGCCAGGAACTGGAAAACAATAAAGGTTTTCCTTTTAATAAAGGAAAACAACAAAACAAAACAAAACAAAAACCAAGAGCCCAACAGCAAGATAAATGCAAGACTGAAGATTAGAATTAGTCATAAGTTTCTCTAAAACCCTTTGAAACAAACTTGAAAGGCAACAATTATTTTGGCCTATACTGAGAGATATGTGCACAGTTCTATTTGGTTTAGTTTCTACTGTTTTCTATTTCTATTTAGTTTTCTGCTTTATTCTATTTCTACCCAGAAAACTGGTGCTTCAATGGCAGTGGCTCTGATTACCTGCCCTGCTCCTTTGGTCACAGCCCATCACCTGACATGGCAGAAAGGTCCGAATTCACAACTACCTTGGTGGCTTTTTGCAGAGCACTGGAGCCAGGACTCCTGTGGTACTCAGGGATCTTACAAAAATGAGCACACACATACCAAGAAAGCCACTATTGCTCCAAGGCACTTGAGACCCTGCAGACCTCATGCAGTGCTCAAGTCTGAATTCCTAGCAGCAACTGCAGTGTAGCCAAAGCAACAGGCCCTTCTGCCAGGGATACCATACAGGAAAGGCTGCTCTGGGGGAGCTGGCAGGGGACAGAAATCCCCAGCTGCCACAGTCTGAGCCACCACAGGCACTCCTCACCACAGCTGCAGCTGAACCAGCAGTCGGCTGCTGCCATGCAGTTGGTTCCCAGCCCCTCAGGGATGTTACCATGGGAACTTTTGCAGTGGCAGTTCCTTACAGCTGATGCATATTTCAGAAAGACAAAGTAGGAACAAAGCAAAGAAACTGACAGGAATGGGGAACCATATCAGCACACTGTGTCCCATTTACTGTCCTACTGGAGAATCCCAGCAGAGGCAAGGCACTTCTTATAGGCAGCAACCAGGCAAGGTTAGCAGCACAGCACTGATTTACAACATGCCTCATGTTCTGAACTATTTAACTATTGAATGTTTTTTCCACTGAATAAAATGTACCAGAGCTTTACCCAACTGCAGTGACATAAGACAAATGTCTGTTAATCAAAACATTTGCCAATGCTTCTGAAATGCAACTTAGATATACATTTGATACAGCTCTAAATCTCACCAAAAAAAGGTTAAGCAACAAAAATGTATATGCCTGAAAGCCCACTGCATTACCCCAAGTATGCAAGAGCTGCTGCCTTGCTACCAGAGAGAACACAGTAACAACAGGGACACAGATTTGATTACCCTACAAAGAAAGCCAGGTAACTAAATGGAGAAATTTGTGTAAAGCTTAATATGTACACTGACTGCCTCTGCTTTCACATACACCACACAACCTGTGGAGGCTGTAACACAGTCTCCAAGTTCTGACAAAAATATTTTAGTATAATGGTAGCTAGGAAAATGGACCCAGTTATGGAGCAGTCCTTGTCTGAAATGCAGCAGCGTTACTGGAATCACTGTTTGTCTCAGGAAAATGAAATGAAATGGTAGGAACAGACACAAAACACTTAGCATATGAGAAGCTGTAGTCAATATTAATTATTTTGCCACAATTAATGATGGCAAAGAACAGTGCTCAGCCTCTCCTCCTCTCCAGTGCAGTTCTGTTTCAATATACATATCAATATTAATTTCCCCTGCAGAGTTACTGTCATATCTAATGAGCAAACACATGCTATGTGATATGTCTTTTTATGCCCTTGATTTTTACATTAGCTCTAATTAATTCAGATCACTAATAATATATTTTAAGTTGTCACAATTAAAAAGATGTGCTGTGAGACCACACAAAATAAAAATAGTGCACAAACTTACATACTGGGTATATGTTTCTGTTCCCTCCCACAATAGTTTTCCAATTTCTCTTTTCAAAATTTTCTTCAAAAAACCCATCAAAGACTAAACATTGAAGCTTCACAAGGTACTATCACAGTACTAGAAGGAATGCAAATACTCTTTGTCCGGCTATTTCACTCTAAACACAGTATTTAATTCATGGTGATAAATTGGTTCTGCTGACACACATCGTAAAAATGTCATCTTCTTCAAGACATGTATGGTTTAGACCACTCAAGCACATTGACAGTACCTTTGTAACAACAACTTTATACAAGAAAACCCATTTTTAAACTCGGGGGATGAGTCACAGTCTCAAATTAATTTCAGATATCTATTTTCCTCTCATAATTTCGATTTCATATTGGATCTCAACTGAAACACTCCTCATTTCTGTAAGCCATTACATCAGTCCACACATTTTAAGGAAACTATTACCACTACAAGAAGCACAGTGCCTTTTCAAAGACCACAAAGAGCAATCCTGGATTCACTGCTCCTGTCTGCATTTGCAAACCCTGTGGCCTAGCAGTAGCAGACTGACAAAATGAAGCAGCAGCAGCAGCCAGAACTCAATGTCCACATTACATCCATTTGAGAGCACCCTTACTCAGAGAGCCCTTCTCTCCTGAGGGTCTGACTGCTCCTTTCAGTGCCTGAGGTGTACTTCTGGAGCACATCCTCTAGCTCAGTCTAATTCAAAAGGAACTCAGTTTGTCTCTACAAACACTTCAGGATGTGTGCCAAAGCACAGTAAGTGCTGATGATCTGCTTCAAAAGCACACTTCTGAATCAAAGGAAAGCACAAAACCACATACAGCCACTGAAGTCAATGGGACCTCTGCCATTTCCTTCAGTGAGATAAAACTTACTTGATCCTTCCCTCCCTTTGTGGTTTTTTATCTTTGATCTTTCAATTTAGGTTTAGTAAGAGGTGAAAAGTAAAACAGAATTGATAAATACAGTGGAAGAATAGTGTGTTAAATAAAGGGAAATTTTACTGGTGTGGTTATTCAGACTGCTTTCATTTACTCTGGCTTTTCTCATTCTCACAATCACGCGTGTAGAACCAAAGCAAGGGGGTAAAGCTGGTGATATTTCCATGGCTGTGCTCAGGAATCACTACAGGATCATACTGCTGTGCCCAAGCCGATTACTCCTGGAGGCACTGGGTTCTCCAGAGGCTGAGCAGCCACCTCACATTCAGCTAATTCTGGGCATTAAAGAAAATGTCTGTGATGGCAAAGATAACTTCTGCCAGCTCTTTAAGATCCTCTGGTCCCCAGCACTTTCCTCAAAAATGCCTCCCCTCACTTTTGCTGATATGGAGGGGAAATAAAAGTGCAGGTAAGGTACCATCACAGGTACTACAGGGCCCTGAATCAATATGAAAAGCTAGTCATTGTAGAAGGGGCTGTTTAAAAACATCACACCCAGAAATGAGAAGAGTTTTTATTTGGTATTATGCCTCTCCATCATCTCCCGTAGAAGAACTTCCTTTACAAATTCTTTATTTTTCTTTTTCTTTAAACTGTGCCATTTATCTTGTGATTTATCATTTCCATAGAAATGATGAGATGACTATGCATACTTACTGTCCACTGCAGAGATAACACACCAAATGCAAACATTTATTCCGCAGATGGTGTGTGTGAGATCCAACTAAGACACACTTGATAAGGCCTCAATACCGCCATGCAGAAAGGGACAAAATGCTGAGCAGACCATAAACACAAACCCCATCTTCGAGCCTAGTAGTTCCTAACACGTTTTCCTGAGTCAGACAGCACCTCCCCCAGATGAAGTCCTAAAACTGCTACCACTTCTTTGTAAGAGGAGGATGAATCCTGCATCACCAGCTAGGAATCATGAGCTCCTAAAGCACACTCAGTACAAACTGCACTCCAAGCCACTGCCAAGTATGGGAGAAAAAAGTGAAGTGAGCTGCTTATTTTGCCCTGGTCTTTAATAAAAGTGTCATAACTTCATAATGTCTGTCTACAGAGGTCTGTTGTCTTTTTTGCTCCCAGGGATAAGGCATCTGCAGCCTTGAAAATCAGGAAGATTTTGTTTTGAAGAAGTAACAGATTTTTTTGCCAAGAAAAGGGAACCTCTAAGAGTGTAAAGACCACACATAACAAAGCTGAAAGTGCCAGAACTCTGTAGTAGTCACCCAGTCAAGACTGATGGCTGAGAATAGGTTACTGATGTTTATAAGAACATCTGAACAACTCTAATCCAGATTACACAGCAGCTCTCAGCCAGCACGTGTTCCTGACAGCTTTTCTAGACTGCAGCTGGGAGTTCTTACACTTTCAACAAGTGGGAAGAGTCAGCAGCACTCCTAAGACTATCAAGGGCTCTCCCATCTCAAGACTTAAGACACTCGTGATTTCAAGAGCCCTTTGGAAGCAGCATTTAACAGTCCCAAGGTCTTTGGTTTCTTTGCCATTTCCAGCAGTGCAGATGTAGAAATGCTGCCAGGACCTGGAACTTGCAGAACATGCCTGTGCTCCCAGAAGTGCCTGGGCAGCAGCTCAGGGCTCCCTGCAGAAGGTGTGATGTGGGCCAGCTTACACAGCACCGTCCTGGAGCAGACAGTTGATGTAGGCGCCATCTGGAGCCACGTCTGCCTCCTGTTTTTCATTCATTCAGCAGGCCCAAAGAAGGGCCTTCCTTCTGCACACTGCATGCCTTGGAGGGCACACAGCAAAGCAGTCCTGAGGGCACAGCACCCAGAACCAGCCTGCCTGAGGGTAAAGACCAGCACGAGGTACACAGGCCCTGTGAAGCCTCAGTGCATTCCTACTCCTTTTGTTGGAAATGGCAGTGCATGGCAGGAGTATTAAAGCTGTACAGAGCTGCAAAGCTGCAGCATATCACTGACAAACTGACCCTCTGAAAAGCAAGAAGTATAGTATACAATCAACAACAGATTTCTGTTTTGAGACAAATGAAGTGTCATTGTACAATGAACAGCCTTCAAAACAAAACAAAAAAGGCACTACCTATCTGAACTTCAGACACATGAAAATTTTCAGCTGAAAACATAATGCTCCTGAACTGTTTTTTATTCGTTACAGAACTAACTTACTTTTCTTTCAGAGAACTGAGCAAATCACAAGCAACATTTTGCAGATAGAACACATACATACAGCAGAATCTGAGTCCAAACCATTTTAAATACTGCAATGGAGGGTGCACAGGCAGGACTGGGGCAGCCACACATGATGCTGTGGAACACTGTGAGGAGCCAGGTTTTTCATTTCCTTGGGAACTGCAAGGCCTGGATGCCAAGGCCAGCAGAGAAACCATAGTCCCTGTTCAGGTGTTATACATGAAGGGAATGACACAACTTCCAGCTGCTGGCTTGTGCTTCTCTTATTGTACCTAACAGAGCCCTGCCTACACACTTAGTGCTGAAATGTAACTAAAAGGTACTCTAACATTAAGATGCTGTTGTATCATTCTTTTAAGACCACTGTATGGGTTAAATACACTAATTATCTTTCCAGATTCAAAATCTGTGGAGCTAGCAACACCTGGAATATGATTGTAAAGAATTCACACATACCTGTACCTGTTTATGCTCTTAAGTGCTGGTATAACACAGAGCAGCTATTCCAATGTTACCTGTAGTATGTAACTCTTTCCTGTTTGAAATTTTAACCTCAAGAAGTCCCAAAGGATTTAAACAGTTTAGGATCTGTTCAAGTGCCTCTGGCCCTTTCTGTATCTGCCACACCCTCAGGTTCCTGCCAGAGCTACAGGGTATTACAAGTTGCTATAGATAATGTACTGAACCCATGACCAGTTGAGTTACACAGCTCCACAACAAGGGCTCCTTCTGCACCTTAGGAGAACCAAGCAGAAAGATTCCACCATCTATCTTACTGTGTACAGCATCTAATTACACTGAAATGATAAACTAAGATAATGTTTGACCGAATACAGATTATATCATCACAAAGAACTGTGGAATTCTTCGTTGCTGATAATTTTTAAGTACAACTATCTGTAGAACAGCTAAAGTAAAAGACTGCAAAAGATTACTATAATTTAATTATTTCCACTTGAAAAAAAGAAAATCCCTGAGTCGCTGAATGAGTAAGTCAAAGAACTTAAGACCTAAACTACCCTGCCTAGTTCTACAAATCCCAAGAGCTGCGATGCTGGCCTCACTGAAACCTTCTGGCCAGGATGTGCTGACTTGCCAGAGGACACAGCTCCTCCTGTGACACACTGGCAGCACTTTCACCCCGTGTGCAGGGTGGAACACCAATGAACTGTGTAGGAGAACAGTTTGTAAGGACAGTGCAGAAGGCAATTTTCCTCAGTGGATTACAGCTGTACTGATTGCCAGAAGTGCAGACAGCCTTGCCCCAGTGAGGATGGGGATATAAAAGAGGGGGCTAGCTGGCCACAAGTCCCAGCTGCAGTTTGGGGTGGAGCCTGTCGGCTGTGCTGGGAGGAGGAATGGACACACAAGGTAAGAAGATGCTGTGTGAGGGACAGACAGGGTTAGGTGGCTGGGTAGGGGACAGCCTGGGGTTAGCCAGTCATGCAGAAGGAAACTTGCAGAGAGGAGTCAGTGCTGTGGGGAGCTGCCTGAGAGAAGGCATGAGCAGCTTTTAGTAAGGGACTGGTGATGATGCCAGTTGTGTCCATCTCAACATAATTACTACAGAACCACTCCTGCACATTTCCATGATGGGCTTTAGGAAATGCACCTCTAAGTGTCTGTGCTGATGATGTATGGATGCCCCATACACTTGTTTCACTCTCCATCGTAGCTCAGTAGGCACTGATTGCATTGTCCCTGTGCCTGAACTCCTCTGCCAGCAGCTCATCCATCTCACTCCTGCCATGCTCAACATGGAGCACAGGTAATTACAGCAACAACTGGAGTCATAAGGAAGACAGGAATGCTCCATATGGACACAATCATGTCCAATTTCCTTCCAATATTTCACGGCCATCAAGCACATAATAAAACTAAAGGAGAACGGGCCAGATCCCTACAAGGATTTAGAAAGGATCTCAGGGTTCTCTGATCAAAAGCAGAAATTAACTGTCTCTTCTGCCTTCTCTCAAATCTAAAGAAGCAGCCTCATGCCTTCAGGATGCCTAAATTCAAGTATTCCCACTCCCTTTAAAGGCTTTGCATGTGCATTAAGAGCTCCCTGGACAGTTCTGCTCTCTCCCAAGCTCAGGGGGAGTGCTGAGCACTGATTGTATGGATGACTGATAGAGGTCTGAGGGTTTATGCACTGGTAGACCTTGCACCAAGGCAGTGATCATCCCATTGTTTTTCTTTTCTAACAAGCTGAGAGGAATCCTGCACGGTCTCAGGCTTTTAGCCCAGCAAAACACAACTTTAAATAAACAGAAGCTTTCTCTGGCTTCCACAAAGTATGCAGGGACTCTTTCCTTTTCCAAACCTTAATGGTTCAGGCTTCCCCTAGCAGGTACCTTGATATAATTTCCCACAGAGAAAGGAAATGCAAATGTCAGTTTTCAGCCCTGCTATGACTCACAAAGCCATATACAAGGGAGTTCCATGCTAACTAATCCTGTATCATCTGCACTGTTCTATTCTTTAGAAGTGTGAGGAAGGTTATTTTGTTTACACATCTCTGTGCTAGAAGGTTCTCTCTGTGGCCTGAACTACTGCCCTTCCCAAGAAGGGTTGAACCCAACCCTGAGCGCCAGGAGCCCCTGAAGTTCAGCTCCTGGCATTCTGCTGTGCCCAAGCAACTCTGCACTGAGCCTGTCCCTGTGCAGCTCCTGAGCCCTGGCAGGTTGTACCCCTGCCCAGGGAACTGAGCTGTGTGCTGAAGGTCCTGGCCTTTATACTGCAAGGATGAGGAGCCTCCAACGTGGACACCACAGTACTCCAGACTTCTTCAGAGGCTTTCTCATTTCATGAAAAAATGCTATGTACCCCACACATCATGGGATTTCCATGCTAACCATAGGACAGAAGGTAAAGCAAGCACAAATGAAAGTTACTCCAGAAGACAGACTAAATTACCTTATGTATTTTCAACTCTGAAAACACATTTATAGTGCACTTTAGGAAAAATTCAACCACATAAACAGAATAATACAATTTTATACCTGTAAGAGAAATCAATCCGAAACACAAGTAAATCTTATTTCAGTTGTAATTTCTTGCTAGTTGTACTTCAGAGCCCCTGTGATCTGTCTTCAAATTTTTTATCATATAAACTGTTAGGTATTGTTTAAAAATTATTAAATAGCCAACTGTTGATCACTTTGGAATGATTTAGCATGTCCCAAACACTGCTCTCTTTCTCTCATTAGAGAAACAGGCTCTGCTGATCACAAAGTTTAGATGCTCATGTAGGTAACAGAGAGAAGGAAGAGGGTTATCGTTTCCAGGTATCCTCTACATCATGAAAAATAATTTTGTAATACTAAGTAAACAAGCGAGCTGCACATTAATAATGTGCTGAAGTGCCAAAAACTGTCAGTGTGCAAACAATACAGTAGAACTGAACAATGACAGCTTTGTGAATTCCTGGGATACTTCCTAAAGGGTGTGAGAATGAATATTTTAAAAGTGCTCAGTGAATCATCAGCTCTGATTACATGAGATGACTCACAAGACGCATCTAAACAGACTGCATTACAACTTATAACTTATGCAGACTTTTTGTGATTTAAATTTTCAACACACTGGAAAAAGAACCTTTAAAACAAAGCAGTTCTGCAAAATCCCTGAATGCAGGGAGTCTGTTTTGCTGCTGTGCCAAGTATCTTGCTTGTCCTTCAGTACCAAAACCAGGACCAGCACAGAGAGCAGAGACAGGAAAGGCAGGATTTGTGTCTAGCTCTGACTGCATGCTCATATGGTCTTCTTCTGGTTAACAATGGGAGGAGGCAGAAACAGAACCTACCACAGATGGAAGCATTTGCACAAGTGTAACTTGTACAAACACAGCTTAGAAACCCCTTGATATCTATGGATTATTGCTGTTAGACATTTCTTACTCATCCTTTACTATTGCTTTATAACTCTGAATCTCTTAGACATCTAAACCAGAAATGAAGCCCTCAAAACGGAACAGACAAGAAGTCATGAAACACCAGAGCCAGGGTCAGATCCTCAGCTGGAAGAAACCAATGTCTCCTACCTCTGCCAACACTACCTCTGTATTTACATCTGCTGAGATGCTGTAGTAGAACTCTCCTCAATCCTCCCTGCTGTGAAAATGCACAGTGCCTTCCTTGTGGCCAGACTGGCAATTCACACCTCCTCAGCAGCCAGAAACCAGATCCCCATTACTGCTCTTGAAACCAACTCTCTTGGTTTGATCCAGGCTCCTGGCAGCAGAAATAGCAGCTGCACTGAACAAGTGGGACAGCTGGCAGCAGAGGGTGTGAGATTCAGGTCTCCAAGAAAGAGTGAGGTGCATACAGGTTGACATGGGATGTACCAAAGTTTTGATATTCCCTCCACAGGAACCTTTAGGCCGTGTTCTTTCCTCTTCTGTTCTGGACTTGGCATAAAGAAATGTAAATGTTCACTATGACCATGAAGTAAGTGAAACCCAATTGTTGTGTCTCAGTAATTGGCTGCGACTTACTCTCCAGCCTCAAGAGTCTACTGTATTTTATTTTTATTAATTTCTTCCTATTACTATTACTTACATCTCCTCAAATCACTTCCTGTAATTTCTTCTATGAGTTTAATGATGATTTTAATAGACATTGCACTGGTGTGCCGTGGAACAGACCTCCAGAACACAGATATGTTTGCCAAGCTTCATCACTTCTGCCTACGTGCTGAACTGCTGCTACTCAGGCACACTTTCCTCTGAAGCCTAACAGGAGCTTTTCCCATGTAGGACATTCTTAACCAGGCTAACTGTGAATTAAAATGGTCAGTAGTAAACCTTTTAGGTTCTTACTTATTATAATTGCTTCTTGCTACTAGCCCAATTGAAATCAATACAGTAATAACTAATTTAATTTGTATTGAAGGAGGAGCTGCCTTTCATCCACCTGTGATGAAAATATGGAGGGGAGGGCAGACACAGGGGAAAGAGTTCTTTGAATAGATGCCATTTCCTGTCCATTCTCTGTTGTGACCCCCAGCTCCATGATCATGTAGTGAGAGCCACTGCATACTGTAGGCTCATTTGGCAGTCATTACTGCAGCCTCTGCACAAAGAAAATGGTGTCCTAAAGTTAATGTGCAGTTACAGGCCAAAACTGCCCCAGAACCACACTGACTAGGTGACAATGCCTCTCAAGGTCCTCCAAGGACATGCTGCAAAAGGTAGCAAAGATCCCCCCAGTTCCCACAAGCACAACATTCCTGACACACATTTCCACAAAATAACACTGCTTTCATTAATGTCATGAAGGCCTTGGCCAAACTTAAGCCATATAAAGAACTGCTGATAAATGCTGATGATAATAAATGAAATGCTGATGATAATCTCAGCAGAACATGAAAATAGGAACCCCTGAGGTTGCTGCAGCCAGTGCAAATGTAATTAGTAGTCTCCAAACACCATACAGTATGTACAGCAGCTTCTTTACCACTTTGCTTGGTATAGAAAATGTTGCAGTTCTGAGAGGGGGAAAATTACCCACCAGATCCCTTCTAGTTGGTAGCAGTGTTTGCAAGAAACCTGTGCCAGAGCCCCCTGTATTAATTGCTTTGAGGCATAAACGTCAATAACTGGTGTATTTCTATTTCTAGTAATATGCAACAGTGTATTTTTGTTAGGTTGGCACCAGCAGCACTTTGTCCTTCCGACTGAAGTAACATTCCTAGAGTTATTTAAAGCACACATTTTGGGGACAACCACAAACAGTTGCTAGGGAAACAGCAAGGTAAGAAAATGGATTGCTGTCGTGAGGCTAGTATGTCACATGCACATTTATTTCCTTTCTTTTCTACCCCCAAAGGAAAACTGTGTTCCCATGTAGAGTTATGAACCTGTGCTTTTAATAAACTTAAGTGTCTCAGAACTGCTGGGAAGCATCTTTAGGTTTTAAGGCATTATGAGGAGTCAGAGAGAAGGTTTGACTGAGGGCAGGCTGTGAATGTGAACTGTGCTGTGACCCTGCACAGCAAGGAAAATGACAGCTCAACTTGCTCATGGTGCATTTCAACTTACACCAGATGTACGAGAATGCTATGGAGAAGTGCCAGGGACTGAGATTTTCAATGGAGTAGGGCACTCGAGTGAGTAAAAAGTGGATTTGGATTTTTGAAAATACCCACATTTCATTACCATTTTTTCCAATTATCTCAATTCTTATTCATTACTGAGCACCCCAAATTAAACTGTAAATTTGTAGTATTACTGAGCAATGGAATCAGCTCAGTAAAAATCTTGGAACTGCACAGAAATGCCTCATCACTTGCTATGTTAATATCTGCCTGTGTTCTGTGTGTGAAACTAAAAATATGACATATTATTTATTTTACTTTTTCAGTGCCTTCATAGTTTTCAGTAACAAAGAGCAGGGGTTATGTAGCCTATGCCCTCACTAGCTGTCTCCATCTATTTCAGTCATTCTGACACATCGGTGTCTAGCGTGTTCTTAAATACTTCCCACACAGTGGACAGCTTTTCCAGGCAACCTATTTCCATGATTTCTGCTACAAATAGTTAATAATAAATCACCCTTTTTTCCCCAGTGAAATTCAAGTTTATTTCTACATACCAGTTTATCAGGGACAAAGAAAATAGACTAGATTATATGAAATTATGCCATAGGTTCCTTCCTTCTTCTTTGGCATGTATCTCTTTGCTGTAACTTTTTGTCCTGTAATTTCAATGCTAAACTCTTTATTTTTTTATACTGTCAATTTTAGCATGACAATGTACAGCTTCAGATTCAAAAATTCTCTCTTTTTGCTCTGTGTAAGGACAGATGTTTTAAAGTAAAAGTGCTTTAGACTGAAGCTGGAAGTAGATAGTAAATGAAAGTGTGCATGCAAGAGCTGGAACCAGGTCTGAAGAGGCCTGTAAGACATTGTTTCAAAACAGCTGTGCTCTAATGTGATGCCATCCCTGGCAGGGGCTGTGCCCACCATGTGCCATACACGTCACTGCCCTTCCAGCATGGGACAGACCAGGAGTGTCCCTCAGTGGCAGTGAAACCATCTCCAGGAATGCAGCACTGGGCATGCTGCACACAGAACTGCACATCACAGCACACAAACACACCATACACTGACACTACTGTATCCTCAGTGTTCCTCTCAGCAGTAAAAAAATTGCATTGCATTTCATTTTATTTTGAATCCATTTACAACTAACCAACGTTTCTCAAAAATGTAAGGCTTCTGCATAAAGCCTGAGTCATGAATCTGTCCCAGACTGCCTTTTTTAAAACTCAGGCAATATTCCTCAGGCATCTTAGAAGATAGCTGAGGAAAGTAATTGCTGCCTCCACCCATGCATCTCAAATATAAAAAAAGTTGCTGACTGCATATAAAATTCCCTCTTATTCTTACCTTGTTGAAGACAGATCTGAAAGCAGCTTATCCTTTCTGTCACAGACATCTTTTTCCCATCTTCTTCCATAGGACAGTGTCAACAAATCTCTGTTAAGACAGAAAAAGAGCAAATATACAGCCTGGACAAAAACCTCAGAAAACTATCTGTAGGCTACAGTTTAAAGGGCAGGAAGAGCAGAAGTGTCATTAAAAATCCTCAGTGGGGCTGGCTTGCACAGTCCTCAGGAGGAAGAAGGGAATTGTATGAGGAGTCTGCCAAAAAGGATTCACTGTGAGGCAGGATGGAAGGATATGGTGCAGAAGAAATGATAAAGCTCGAAAGACACAGGCAGAGCATTTTTTATTCACTGTACAAATTCTCTTCTCAGCTTGTAATGTAACGCAACTCCCACCAGCAATTATCTGTGAAACCCAGGAGTCAGTGTCCTCTGTAGTCCTGGAATTGCTGCAGCTACAGAGTAATCCCCAACAGCACCATCTCAGCATGCAGACAGCACAGGCCTGTAAGGGGGAGTCACGTTCTGCCCTTGGCACTGCTGGGACCCCAGGGGTCTGGAAAATTCACCTCTGGTGTGGTGGGGTTTTTCAGCTTTCTCTCGAAAAAGTTATATGAAACTCAACAAGTATTTCAATAAAAGTTATTACAGTGTTGAATGCTAAAGCAGTAGGAACTGTTAAGATCAAGGCTGCCTGTGAAACGTGTGTCTCACCTATGGAGTGTGACACATATATGTGTGTACAAATATAGAGGGGTGGGTATCTCAGCCTGTCCCAGGTCTGTCACACACAGCCCCAGCACTGATCTCCTGAGCAATGAACAAGGCACCTGCCTGCTGCAAAACAACGTGCTGTGACAGGGCTGAGTGCAGGATCAGACTGCAAATGGAGAAGGGCAGAAATCGTTACCCTAATTACGGACCTTTCCAGCTTCTGAGCATTTGGAGAGACAGGAAAGGTACCTGGGAGAGAGAGAAAAAAGTCTGCAAGGCAGCAAAGCCCTAGGTGTTCCAAGAACCCTTTCTATGGCTGTCAGTTCTTGTATCGGTCACAAAAGCACACACACACAGGGGGTTGATTTGACCAATGTTTGCTTCAATAGGGTGTTGCTTTAGTTATATTTCACACCAACATGTTTTACATTCACTTTTCTCAACATTCCAATAAATTGACTTAAAGGATTCTCAGTGAAGTTTTCGTGGTGAGCTCCTCTCTTATAATTCTTGTAATATTAATTAGCAGCTGCATACACTGGTAAGACTGAAAACAATTTTGGAACTACTAGACAGAAGGAGCAATTGTTTGGAATAACTTCCTTGGGCTTTCCAGACCAGCTTTTATCCACTGCAAACAACTGTCCACTCAATGTGATCCATGTGCACTGTACAGTATGAATGTTTTTATTGCAATTCACTGGATTGCTCCTGTATTTGAATTCTGAGAGGCTCAGCAGGAAGATTTGGAAGAAGAGTATTCTGCAGTCAAAACACATTGCTCTAAATACTAGTGATCCTTTAAACCATACATGACCAATTTTGCAAATCCCTTAATCCTCTCCTCTGTACTAGGTTAGTACATGCTGCCTGACACTGTCCTGCTGTTTGCAAAAATGAGTGAGGATGAATGTGAACACTAACTCTATCCATTACCACTTCTGTGTTACAAAGATTTATACACAAGCAACACCAGGGAGAAATTTTATTATTCCACAAAGTTGAAACAGAAATAAATCATAAGCTTCAACAAAGGAAGCAGACATAACTCAGACCACTAGCCATGATATGAGAACAAGATCTTGGAGTAAGATTACAATCCACAAAAGATCTGTTCTACCCAATTCATAGGAGAATGCTATACAATGTATTTATGCTCTATTTTAAGAGATTTGGATCAAGCCAGGAAGTCTCTGTACTGTTTTGGTTTTAACATCACCAAAAAGAAAGGCTTTGAAAATCAGACTTTAGAGCATAGTAGGTTTTCAAAACTGAGATTTTTTTTTGTTTGTTTTTTAAGATATGAAAGCCTGAATCTAAACCATTCCAAGAAATACTTGTCCAACAGTTGCACCTACATAGGTGGCCATTCATTTCCTGATGACCCTAAACTGGAGACTATTAAGAAACTGCTACTCAGGTCCTTTACAGAATACAGAAGTACTCAAAACACAAAGAAAAGAAAGCAGAACTAAATACAACTCAAGTCTTGCAAGCCTAAGAAAAATTTCCAAGTATGGAGAAGTTGCCCTAAGAAAATCAAGAACTGCATTATGAAGAAAATGCTGCAAATCAGCTCAGTGGCAAAGGAGAACAAAAGGAAAGGTATTTAATGGGGCAGGAGCAGTAAGGATGTGAGAAGGAAGTGCTGCAAACATGCCCTAGACCCCTGTCGGTGTCTGTGGCTCATCTCAGGGTGTGTCTGTGCCAAGCCTCCCTCCCCTCCTGCACACCAGGGTCCCTTCACTCTGGGGCTGGGCAGCCAGCCTCTGCCACTGGCCTTTGGCAACTCCAGCACTGCTTGCCAGTGCTCAATGGATTTCTGCTCTTATATCCGTGTTCCTGCATTACATGGATGTTGAAGAAAGGTTTGAGTGGTATTTGAGAGTAACAGGCACCGTTACTTAGGTTTAGTGATTGAATGTCAATGCTGTCATTTTCCCAAGTTATTCACACTTTTATACCAGATGGCCTCTACGTCTGTGACCTCTGGATGTCTCTGGGCCTTGCTGCATCAGGCTGCAGACAAATATAGGGGAAATGTAGTCTTTGATACACAGATTGTATCAAATCAGATTCTATGAAATATCACATAAATACTTAACACTCATTAAGTTCTCATGTTTAAAAGGAAAAAGTAACCACAGAAAAACTCCACAACAAAACACAAAAAACCCTCAAAAAATCCAACCCAAAAATAACTGCAATTAAATATAAAAAGTGAAAAATTAAATAGTGGATGAGAACATTCCAAAGGAAATTAATTGACACATAAGGAGTTTTGTCAGGTATTTTAAGAATTAAAAAGACTCAAGTTTCTGGGCTTACAAACAGACAATATGAAAAACAATAAATTATTTATATCTCACAGAAAAGGTATTTCTAATCTTATTAGCAATAGAAATACCCTTTTGGAGATCATAACTTACTTACAAGTACAGCAGAGTGGAAACAGTAAGGATGTATATATGCGAAAATAATTTTTTTCCTGATCAGGTGGGAAAAAACCCCACTAAAAGGCCTGTTTTGTGTTTTCTTCCTGCAGCTAGAAATGTAAGAACTTATCTGTAGTGCACATACAAGAAAAACTTAGCAATAGGAAATCACAATACACGATATGGATGGTAAAAAAGGAATGCAATCTATCCATCTTTCACAAACCAAACACGGAAAATAAATTCTTTTTGAATTGCCTCAACTTCAAGCCTTATTAGGATTTTTGACAATGTTCTGATACTTATATTCAAGCACTGCCAATGTCCCAATATCCACTCCAATGGGCCTGAGGAGCCAGCACAGAACAAGATTTCATGGCATTTATGAAAGAAGAGTTGCTTCACCTGTGGCCATTTCACATCCTGATCCACGCCCTGGGCTTTGATCAGCCACTGAAGATCACTGGGAAACCCCAAAGGCAGCTTGCAAATGCTGAGCCAGGAGGGCAGAATGAGAACTTCCCATTTCCCTGCAGGGAGGTCAGCCCCACACAGCAGGAGAGGCACTGGAGATAGAGCTCTCAGAAACAGCCACTGCCACTCACTTCTGTTCCATGAACAGCAGCAGCACGCTTCAAGCCTCGTGAATTATTTCACACTCACTTAAGAGCCTGGGAATTTCGATCATGTTTTAAAGACCACTAAAGGTTCCTCGTTTCCCTCTTCAGTGCCTCAGTTCTACAGATACTGAGTGGGTTGAGAATATTTAAGCATTCAGCACTATCTTAGGGCTTTCAAGAAATAAATACTAATTAAAATACAGCTAACAAAGCTATCTCAGGTTTGGCTTTTAAGCAAGTCCACTTCTCAAAATGTCATAAATCTGGCCTAAAAGTGTGTTGGACACACAAAGCTTTGACTGCTCAGGCTTTAATCAGAGAATGGACTTCTTATGGAGATACTGCTAAGTGCATCTGACACTTTAATTTCCAACTTCTCCTCCCTTCATTACCTTTAGACTGCTTTTGGATTTGAAAAGGCCTTGCACAGCTTTAAAGAGTAAGGACAAATGTCCTGGAAAATTTCAAGACAGCTGGTCAAGGGTCCTCAAAATGTTAATGAGCTATTTTTTTCCATTTTGAAATTTTCAGTCTGTAATGGAATTGTCTATGTTCTTTATTGCAGAGAAACCTTGGTTCAGCGTTGTGTTGAACCGGGGCAAACGGGAGGAAACTTCACCATAACAGGGAAACACAGAGGGACCCAAAACCAAGCATGTGAATACATGTGCATGATGCCCTAATTACATGCCATGAAAGGCTTCTGTGTAGGAAGTACTGTGAGAAGGCATTTTCCCCCAGTGTACGTGCCCCTTTTCATGCAGAGGAGTCAAAACAGTATAATTAGAAATAGAATGAAACATCCCATGAAGACATATCGCTCAACAGTAATGTGCCTGGAATTTCTTTCATGGCACAGCACTTAATAAAAACTAAAAAGAAGTGGAACCTAAAACTGGATGGATGTATACAGCAGAAAACTTTTCCAGTGCAAGAATTTTTAAAATATACTTATTTTCAACTGGATTTAATACCTAGACTTAAGGAATAACAACAATCTTTGTGTGTTTAAATGCACTTTGCTGCTTAGTTAGTGACAGGAAACAGTACAATACTCCTCCTGCCAGTCTACCATAGAAACCAACTTCTCAGGGGCAAATGCTTTTCCAGAAAACCAAGTTACTACAGAATGTTGCATTTTGTAAATTATCACATATTATCTATTTCTTTTCCTACCATTTTACATGTTACTAATTTTAAAAAACAACTTTTGCTTCATAGCTTAGAATAGTAATTTATTCTGATGCGTTTTTATTTCAACAGAAAGATTTGAAAACTAAGATAGAAATTGAATTTTCCTACTTAAAACATTGTCTAGCTAGTCTTGAAAGAAACAATTACCTGCTCTACTTGTGTCTATAAAACCATTTAAAAATATACTCTCCCCAGAAGCAGGAGAAACACACTTTGTTATAAATAATTTTATTTCAAAATGAAAACAGTCTGCTGTAGTTTCACCTAATACACCTCCTCATTACTATGTCTTTCACTTGTACTACTGAAGTAATTTCTCCCAGTACCTCCATGAGTCTAATGATATTTTATCCCAAGCTAATTCCAGCATAAGGAATGCAAGCTCCTTCAATAAGCACTTGCAGTAATTGCACGGTGTGCTTTAGGAGCAGTGAAACGCCCTGCAGCCTCACCGAAATGAAGGGGACTGGAAGCTCCTGAGGAGGGCTGGATTCAAGCACACCCCAAAAGCCTGGAGCACGCTCCAGTGCCCAGGTGAGCAGGCAGGTGACCCAGGAGCAGAGCTGCATGTGAGCCCTGCAGCCAGCAGCCCTGGGGACGTGCTGAGTGCCCAGAGCACAGTGTGTGCTCCCTGTGCCTCAGCCCAGAGGGGCTCACTGAGCCTGGGGACACTGCTGCCCTCTCCTCCTGGGGACAACACTGCACACAGACATTCCACAGCCACCCAACACCCCTCACGAGCGGCTTCTTACTCTTGCTGTACAAAGACAGCAAAAAGGCAGATTTCTGAAGGACTTGGTATTTCACCTAAGAGGTCCATTTTTTCAATCCCATGTTAAGTATTAAAACCCAAGCACAGAGCACAGGCTTACCAAGCATCCCCACAGAAAGCACAGGTCTTCAAAAAATTAATAGTTTCTGAACTTCCACTCGCGCAACAAAAATAAAAAGAAGCTACACCATCTGCTCCCATAACATGCTTTTTCTCTTTTAACAGAGTCAACATTAAACCTTTTTAGAGGAAATCTGTATTTAGTAGAATTGCCATCACCCCAAATATGTTCACCGTGAAATGTGAGCTGTTATGATCATAAATATATCACTCCTACGACTGCAGAAGAACATTTTCACTTAAAGCAACAAAGAGCACTGGGGATCATGCTCTGAATATTCCTGTGGTCCCTTTCATTCCTGCAGTAAGATGAAGTTGAGAGCACACAGAAAACCTGTGTGAACTGCAGCACAGTGATTTTCTCCACTGCTTCAATTCCTCTACAGGGCACATACCTGGATGCATGTTGAAATGCTGAAAAATACTGATTGTTTTGGTGAACTGTCAAAATGCAAGAGAAATTCCTGTAAGATGTCAGACAAAGAACCTCTGTTCCTTTAATTCTTAACTGATACAAGCATGACTCAGTTTATGGGGCTGTGGCCTGTTACCTACCTGAAAACCACAGGTCCGTGAATGTACTACTGTTCATTAAAGGTACAGAGATGCTGAATGGAAGGAAAAACACCTTTGGACCGTATGAAAATGAATACAGGCAGTTGTAAGTGGGGAAGAGCTGGCATCTGCCTTCTAGATGCTGTATGATTTGGTTACTGAATAGAGCCCAGGTGATGGCTCTTTAGCCATCTTTAGCATCTCCCCTCTCAGGGTAGCACCAATCAGTCTTTTTCTTAGGGGTCAGGAAGGAAATTAAATGTCTCTAGTTATGCCTATGGACCATCTCCATGGTTCCTGAGGTAGTTTTTTTCTCAGTCCTCTGCTGCTCCTTGTCTGGCAGCTCTCCTAAAGCTTCCTGTATTTCTCTGTGAAGGCAAACCTTCATAACTGTGTCCCCTCCTGCTGCCAGTCCCCAAGGATGCTTAGGTTTGGCTGCTCTGGTAGGTGCTGCCATTTGCAGGCAGCTCCTCCTGCAGCACCCTGCCTTTTCTGAGAGCACACAATATCTCACCTATGCCTCCTCCCACCAACATGGACCTCAGGTACACAGCTCAGAACAGCCTGGGCTGGAAGGAACCGTGACCAATCATCAGGCAAAGGGCAGCCTAGATGAGGTTACCTAGCACCCACACAGCCTCGCTGTCTTCAGCCCATGCAAGACTGGTCCTACATGGATGCATCATTCACGTGTTAAAGGTTAAACTCCACACAAGCTGTCTCAGCCCAAAACTGAAGGCTACTGTCCCCATAATACCCCTTAATGTCCTTTAGAACTACTATGTCTGTTCCGATCCAGTCAGCATTTTAAAAGTTTTCCAGTCAATGAGCACGTTCCCTGAACATTTCATTAGGCCACAAATCAAGCTCTCCTTTGCTGCCTGATGACAGCTGCTATTTCTGTCCAGTTTCCACTGAATTCCTTTGGTACAGCACTTTGGCTTTACCTCAGACCCACACTCCCTGGCTCTCATCAGGGTCTGGATCCGGACCCCTCCAGCTCACTGCCCCATCAGCACTGCTCCTTACGCCTCCTATTTCTTCTTTTTCCTGAGACAGCTGCTCTTCCAGTCTTCTTGTTAGCTGCAGCTTCTCATCTTGGGGCTTTACATTCATTCACCTCTTGTTCAGCTCATCAAATAGTAGTCATGAAGCATCTTCACTGTCCTCAGCAGCTCACTGGATGTTTTATAAATCCTCCAGAAACCTTCCAGCTGGAGTATGTGGAGTAGGAAATTCTGGAATGATAGCATCCCAGACCGTGCATGTCCTTCCCTCACCCCTTTCTCCTCTTTGCCATCTTTTTTTATTTTGCAGCAAGACCTGAGTGCTCCAGTGTGTGCTGTTTCCAGTCTCCACTTCTGAATGTTGGGTAAGATCACTCACCCTCAAATGCAATGGGAACTTCTTGGGGGATGGCTGAGTGTCACAGTGAGAGGCACACAAGGGATGACTGGCTGCCTGCAAGTGAGGGTGAAAATACCCTCACCAATATCACAGAGTTTATCTTTTTTTGCAGAATGGCTGAAGACAGTTGTGAAATTCCACTCCATTGCTGGTAGTCTTCCATCTTTGCAGGCTCTTATTAAACCATAAATTAGTAATTAGGTTTCTCCAATTGCCCTTTCTGGAGCTGCAGTTTTATTAGGATGGAAACAGATCCTCCTATTCAGGATCCCTGAGAACTCACATTCCCTACTATTGTTCTTCAACCTGGCCCTGAAAAATTTAGGCAGCCTTTTTGCAGATGATTACTCCATCTTTGACATTCTTTTATTATATACATGAATTAATATATATAATAGCATTTCTATATGAATACTGAGATTTCTGGGACAATGAGTACATACTAATTCACAGACGTGAACTCAGTGCAAATCGTACCTTTTTTACCAGTTGAGAAATCGGCCTTATGTACTTGCAATTTGTCCAGTTTATAAACTATCACGTGTGTACTCACACAGATTAAATTATTTAATTATTGCTTATCAAGCTGACTCTTGTGTAGGAAAATCTCTGCCTACTCTTCAATGCTAAGGAAAAGGAGCACATACTTTGTTGAATATGTACAGAGTTTTGTTTTGGCTTAAATCTTGAAATGACAGTGAATGGATACTCCTTCTGTAATATGTGAAAGCTACATGAAATAAACTACATTAAATTACAGAAGAGCTTAAATGTGATACCTTGTTATATTATGGTTGCAAAACCCATTTTTAGAAGCTGCTGATTACACTCAGAAACATTACCTCCTGCACATCAGGAAACATCACTTATGTCCCACTGACATCTTCCCACACCAATCCGCTAATTACAAGAAAAGCAGCAAAATTGAAGTATTCCTCCCCTATCTGCAAAAATCCCCCATTGTAATCGACATGAGAACCAGACAGTGAAAGGCATGTGACAACCTTTAATACACCTCCCAGGCCACTGCCAGGCTTTCACACTAATAACCACTTAAACACTTGGAAGCTGCTTCTGAAGGCTCCCAGCACTTTTCATCAATCAGTTACCACTAAGCAGTGATCACTGTAGCTCTACGTAGCTAATTATCTTCTATTTGCATCTAAGACTGAACTTCTAACAATGCAATTTATTAGACTGATTATATGATAGCGACCTTATTAATATTGCCCAAATGAACGTCTGTCCCCATTAATTCTACCACAGAAAACAAAGAAGAGAGCAAAGCCCAAGACTCTTCCAAGCAGACAGACAGGCTCATTAGCTCTCATCTGTGACTGCAGCAGTTTCCTGCAGTGCTGAGCAGCACAACCAGCCCCAACCTGGTACTAGTCAGGCAGGCAGCAGGTCCCACCTTGACATTGTCAGCCAAATGCAGCAGCTATCACAAGGAATGGAAATGAGCATAAAATGCTACTAATGGCAGGAATAAGCCATCATAGCTTTTCTTCTGGATGGAAGGCAGATTCTCCCGACCTTGTCCAAAGTGAAAAATAAAGATGTATCCCCAAAGCACAAAAGATTAATGGCACAGTTATTTACATGGGGAAAAACAACCTATTCCCCACAGAATAGATCCAGATCAGCTTTATAAACACCAAGTCCAGAAACATTTCTATATAAGGACACACTAGAATTGTATTTGCATAAAATGTTCTGAGAATATGAAGACCTGAATAACAAAGGAACCTGGGTTTCAGATACTGGGAAAAGGAAGCATAAGACCATGCTCCCTGCAAGAGGATCCTTTCAAGGGTTTGTAACCATCTAGGGCTAGGTTGGTTATGACAGCAACGGTTCTACACAAATGCTGAAATCCGTCAGCTGCGAACAAACATACAAACTGTGACTGGCAGAACTACAATGCGGGATGAGGTCTGCAAAACACGAAGAAGAGATTTCTCACAGCAATTTCCTGGGCTTTTTTTCCAACAGTTTGTAGCAAGCCCTGAGTTCCAGTTTGTTCTTTATTTACTGTAGATAAAAAAGGCTTTTAAGTTGGTACCAGGGGTATGGGGGTAAGAGAAAAAGGATCCCCCACGCATAACACGGAAAGATTAATTTTAAATATTTGTAAGAAAATTACTTAGCTGTAATAGACTTCAGTTCTCAGGTCACTCACATTGACAGGATAACCCTGATGAACAACAGATCATGAAGATCACACTGATTTTTGCTAGGCATGCTACAGCAACAACAACTGCCATGGCACCTGTGGAGCCTGGAGAGCAGAGCACAGGCTGCTTGCAAGAAAGGCTGGCCTTACATGTAGGAACACATAGTTCTATTCATTTCTCATCTACCACTTATAGTTAAAACAGGACTGAAATACAAGAGAACAGTGATTCTTGGTCCATAACAGTTGTAAGAAAGCAAAACTGCCACATAATCTTGAGACATCATATGCAGACCTCAAAGTTACAAAGTCAGCACTGATGTAATTTGTGGCAGAAGAAATTATGGATTTGCCACAGCACATACAGATAGAGAATGGTAAAGGAGAAAGCAATAGGATTTCCAAAAGATGCCTGAGTCTGTGAAGATGGACCACGGTTCCAAACAGGAACTTCCCCCAGATCTCCCCTAGATATGGAGACCCTCCTCCCCAAGGATATGCATTTCTTCTGCTTCCAAAGGGAGGGAGATTTTGCCCAAAATGGAAACAGACTGAGCATGTGGACTTTTACTGTGCAACTGCAGTTTACTAGATGGATTTACAAGTTAGATTGGAAAGTCAGGATGTCTTTACAAGACATTCAAAACCAGCTGAGTGTTGCTGGAAAGCTACTCAGTAGATCAACTATATGTATTTGGAACACTGTTATAACAATTTGTGAAAAAAACTGCTACTGGAATACAACAGTGCTAAGTGCCTTACATCTCTGTTTTTACCATGCATTACAACTTGACAGTGTAAGACACTGTGCTGCTGAACAGGTGCCACTTTGACATCACCCTTACTACTAACTAAAACTCTGTTTTGAAGAGCAGACATTTATTGTGTTGTCTTCACAGGCTACTATGAAAATCCACTAACACCATCCCTGTGCCAGAGCCACAGACCTTCCTCTGATTCACAACAAGCACAGCCTTGTGAGCTAACAGTGAGGAACAGTGAAACAACTGCTCCAAGTGATCCAACTGCTGTGCACTGAGGTAAGAACTGCATCAATTCAGCCCAGTTAAAACTGCCAGTTACTGAAGGATCCTCACATTACACTTAGTCTAACTTCTCCTATGTATTATTGCTGGTTTCCAAGGCAGGTGTGGCATTACTGCTCCGTCATTTACACCTACAGGTCCAAGGAAAAACCCTTGTGACCTTTATAATCTGGTACTAGTGCCACAATAGTTTTATTTCCAGCAGAAATTCCAGACTGAGATTGTCTTTCTTCTCACGATGAATCTTCTCATTTTTTAAATTTTTTCTTTTCTAGAGTATTTAAGGATATGCTGACAGTGTCTATACATTTCCCTAGAGGTTTGGCTTGAAACGTTTTGCATTCCATCTCTACTGGAATGATTTACTGTCAAAATCAAAACAACCACAGCCCCAATGTGGTGCTGCAGCCTAATAATTCTTTCACATAGAAAATGTAATGTCTTTTTGCTTATGTCCAATGTGACACTCAAAATACTTTCAAGATTATTTATGTACATAATAGACATCAATATGTGGGATGTCTTTAAATTAATTTCTTGTGACTTGATATTCTGTTCTAAATATTTTAATTTGGGGAACATTTTAGTTGGTTCAAAAGAAGTCAAGACACGATTTAACACTGGTCTGCATGTTTATCATGTACTGATAGATCCTGAAACTGTGCATGCCTGTTATAACTTGGGTGATGGCAATGCCTTTTCAAGGGCGCTTGGTATTCAGCAGTGGTTGATGGACTACATTTGGACAGCTCTCACTGCATTATTTTAAGATGATTCAACTGTCAATTTTTACACTGTCACAGAGTTGAGCTTTATTGCATACTGTTAAAGAGAGTCTCTTCTAGGAGAGGGTTTGGTGTTTTTTAACTGTCTTGCCATTTTGCACAGTTTTACATTTATTTCCTAATGGAATAATAATACATGCTATTTTTCATGTTGTTGTGATTAAAAATACTTTAAAGTAATGTTGACTTAAAGCACTGTCAAATTACCAAGTCCATAGCTAGTAAGAATATAGATTGGATTTTCTGATGTGTTTTAGCTGATACTCCATTACTTGATGAAATGCAAATAGAGCCAGGAAAAGAGGCAGCCAAGGCTTATTATTCCATGCTAAAATTTTTCTCAGCTCTGCAAAATCAACAGAGATGCTGATATTGATATTGATTTCACTGGGACCAATATTTTTCTCCTAGGAAGCAACCATGATGAATACTTGGGTATCTCGTATTGCGATTTTTCTCACTTTGTGTTTCACACTCCATAAAACCTCATTTAGGAACTCTCCATCCCTGCAGCAGTAAGGCACCAGGACAGGATACTGGCTGTCAGAGCCCCAGTGAGCAGGGCAGTGGCTGGGACCCGCCAGGGCAGGAGTGCAGGAGGTGTCCCTGGGCCCCACTGTGAGCACAGCCGGACCCAGAGCACGGGAAGGGCACGGACGGGGCTGTGGCACAAGGATGAACACGGCTCACGGCCTTCTGAGGGGCAAGAACCTTCCTGGGCAGGAATGAGATGCTGCCATGCCTAACACAAGGAAAAGCTTGTTTGCAATAAAGGAACCACGGCAGAAGGACTTTTGCATAAATAGGAAGCACAGCAAGGAAGAAGCTTTACCCAACACCAACATATTTCTAGAACTGCAAGATTCTGGGAAGGAAAACTCTGTAGCAGTGCCACTGCTTTCTACAGATTGCACAGAGTCCCCTTGCTGGCCAAAGTTCACACAGGCACACAAGGCATACCTTCTTCAAAATTTAGATTAAGGACATGATACGTCTTGTCAAATCCTTTGGAATGCTGGCAAGGTCAGGGCAAGTAATGCCTTTCTATTAAGTATCTCCTAATATAAGGACGATCACAGTGCAGGAAAAAGTAAGTCATTGTTAGAAGTCAATTCTAAGTACATCAAGAAATTGTATTATTTTAAAATAAAAAACTATATTTGAGATTGGCCTTAGAGTCTTGTCAGAACATGATGCTGGCCAACGCACTACAAGGCACACCTCTAAAGACAAAAATCAGTCTGTTTTCTTTTTCTCCCATGCCATTCTTCTGCTGTCTGGAAATCTCTCTAACTGGAGCATTTGTAACTAATATATGATTCTCTAAGTCAAATATTTTCAAAGTTAATGCATTACATACTTAAATCTGTATTACTAAATCAAAACAAAAATGCTTTGACTTCAAAAGGAGCTGAAAATGCAAACTTGCAGTTCTGTTTATTTCCAGAAATGGGTCTGCTTTTGTGTCTTACCTGGGATTTAGAATCTCAGATTCAGGTACTTACAAGGCATAATTTGACACACCAGAGATTTCTTCTGTGAATGTGAAGCCTGAAGTCCCAAACAAAACTACTGCCTCGATTCACAATAAAATAGGCTAATTTGCCAAGAGATACACTACAGCTATTCTTCTGTTCTGATAAAATCAGAAGTATGTAACTTTTAGCGAAGTTGGAAAACACACTGGCACGGAAACAGTTCTTGCTACAGGCAAAAATAATTTTACTTTTGGCAGGTTTACAGCAAAGCAAGTCAGTTACATTTTCACCTCAGGTGGTTTGTGGTATCAAAAAGGCAGTTCTTGCAGATGGAAAACTGTCATTACATGAGGACAAGCTGTTTGCTGGGGGAAATGGAAATATTTTGCTCTCTGTCAAACCTGTGAATATTGGAGAGAAAATCTGTTTTCGTGTAGGAATGCTCAAACCAGAAGCTGATAGTTTAATGGAGTTCTGCTTGACTGACAGAGTGTCTCACCAGACTGGAGACTGGCCAGCTTGTGCTTCAGTTGTTACACCAAGTTACCCTAGAATTTCAGCAAGGAGTTGCATGCACACGAGAACAGTCGTGTGGGCTGAGAGATTGTTCCAGATCACCTCAAATGGATGTGGTGAAGCCAGCACGGGCAGGTGCCTCTGGAAATGATGAGTCACCAAGTCTCACCGAGCATCTCCTGCGGGAAATGCACCGGCTGTCCACTCAGCGTGCTCACAGGGACTTTGTTCTGCTGCAAAGTGTCCAGCACTGCCCACTGCTGCCAAAAGAACTCTGAAGAGGGAGAGTGAACAGCAGGGAGCTGCTAGAGAAGGTGGTGCAGCTGACGAGTTTTCCCCAGGCTTTCCAGGTGGCTGCAAAGCCAAGGTGTGGAAGCACTGCCTGCTGCCACTGCACAATTCCTTTGTGTTCCTTCAGCTGGAACTCAGCCGTGGGTGCAAAGCACCAGAAGCACAAAGCCTTCAGACGTGCATCTGGGAGCACTGATACTACCCTTAATAGGGCAGTCATCAGATCCAGTATTTACACAGACAAAGGTTGCAAAGACCACAGTTGTAGCACTGTTACATAAATCAGACAATTTGTCATAGGAAATTGATCCAACAAGGAAATCTTCATCTTCTTAGCAGAAACTCAGATTTGAAGCTAAACAAAATGCAAGATAAGGTCTCTGGGAGTATATTCAAGTAAAAGGGATATATTTACATTTGGCTGATTCAATATTTATAATGCTTTCAAAACTTAGGTGTGCCTACCCTATCACTAATTCAGTCTTCCTCTTTGCTCCCAGATCTGGTCCTTTGTGTGACAAAAAACACAGGGCAGTGCATTTATGCAGGGCTGGTAGGGATAAGCCTCTGTGCCTGACATGCTGAACAACTGCCTAGCATTATCCAAATAATTCCTACATTTCTCTATGTCCACACACATCTTCCTGCACCAGCAAGGGAAACACGTTGACAAGTCCATCAGACCACTTCTGCTGATGCACAGCACATGCCCATTATTGTACATGATGGGCAAGAGCACCAAAAAGCAAATTCAACTGACCTTCTCACAAGGCACTGATGTGCAGGCCCACAGGATCTCACAGGAAGCCCAGACAAGACCAGTGCAGTCCCATCTCGACCTGACTGGAGCAAGGCCAGCAGCACTGTGGCTTCTCTGGGCCAGCACAGGCTATCTGGCTATTCCAGAGGCGATTTATCAATCTCCAAGAGTGTTCCTTGAGGCACTCACTACACACAGAAATGTACTTCCACAGTGGGGAGAGGTGGATAAAGCACTCTGGCATCCACCACAGCTTCTTCATCTGCCTCTGCCTGGGAGGGAAGAGACAAGTACAGAAAGGAAACAGTTGCTTCTGATGAGGTCTCTCCAAGAGACACCACGGGAAAGAAGAAAAATTCCAGCCTTCTGGTGACCCTTGCTGCAAAGGAAGTGTGCATGAAAGCACAGCTGTGCAAGTCAGAGCCCTGCACTGCAGAGGCAGAGCTTCCTCCACTGCTGTCAGTCCCCCACGGCTGTGGGAGCAGCAATGCAGGGAGTCCTCCAAGGAACAAGCAGCCAGCTCAGAGCCACCCAGTGCCTGCCCAGCTCACACCTGCAGTGGCTGCACACACCTCACAGCACACACTGCCCAGGAAGCTGGCCCTTTACTGCCACCTTTCCAGCGCCACAGAAATACTCAAAGCATGAGAAAAATCACAAAGATGATGAACTGGAAGGTCTAGCCCTTATTGATAAGTACCAAGGTATTTCACAGAAAGAAATCTGATTTCACAGAAAGAAATTTGATTTCAGCAATTTGGTAATCAAAGAGACAAGGTAATACAAATTAAAAATGAAACGAAATACTGAATGAACTGTGATGGTTAAAAGAGCTTAGAATTTAAAATCAAATATCCAGTGAATGAAGAATATAAACCCCATATAAACCCACAGGCCTCAATCAGAATACTTTTACTTTGTGTTTATTTCATTCACAGACCATGCCAGACAGGGTGACTGATCATGACATGGGATAGGAAGGTGACAGCGTTTAGTTGCCAGCAAAGACTGCTTAAAAACCCCATTTTTAAGGGTGCTCTGAAGAGATGACAGCCTTGATTTGGTCTCAAGGAGTATGCAGGAGATGAATGAGAGTCACACAGTAAAGAGCATGCACAGCAGTGAGTACTCTAAAGGCCAAGGGACCTACATACCAGCTGGGCAGTGCAAGGCAAGCCTGTCACCTAGTCAGAAACACTTAGGGAATTAGTGCACATTCCTCTCGTTTGCTGTAAAAGGGCAGAGCTGGCTCAAAAAAAAAAGTAGAAAGTAAGCACTGCATCTGCATTTACCTCTCTTCTATGAGACAAGGAATCTCTTGTAACTTAGGTTGGTAACACATTCATTTCCTGCCTTTATGAGACTTTAAAGCATTTTTTCATCACAGTTAAAATCCATTTGCCCAATCCCTTTCCCAAGTATTCTTACCTTGCCAGAAAGGTCAATTCCAATCACACCTAACTCACTGGTTTCTATCTGAAGGTTCAGACTTGTAAAGCTTCAGAGGAGTTGGACTCCAGTGTGGAATTTTACTTTAGGTTCTGTGTCTCACACCTGAGTAAGGAATGAAGTCCATGCCCAACATTTTATAATTTAACAAACTCCACTGTAGTGACCGCTTTCCTCCAAATCTCAAAATGTCTTTTTACTCCTACTCTTAAACTTTATGAACTATACATTGCTCTTATTCCAAATTTTCTTCGATAGCTAACACTGCTGTACATTTTAAAAGCAAGTTTCCCACCAAAACAAATACCTGTGTCTTCATAAAAGACATCTTCCTCTTCTTAAATTGCTCTACTGTGATTTTCATTTTGCTATGGCCGATTCCCAGCAGACTTTCAGAGGCATTTTGCATCATCTGCTGGCAGTGCTCTAATGCTCTTTATCACAGAATCACAATATTTTTTCTCATCTTTCTGGCAATTTTTGAAATTCTACAAGCCTACCGTGTGACAATTTCAAATACTGTTCTACAAGATTAACCTACAAAAGTGTGAAAGTACAGTATGTACTTGGAAAAGGTCACAGAGAAGCACTCCATAAGAAGGAATCAATATGATTACAAACAGATTCTGAAGTCATATTACCATTTTAATTGGCTGGCATAGCCTTTTCACAATTCCACCTCAGTGCAAACATTAATTCCAAGTATGACAGTACAAGGCTGTGCTAACACAAACAGGAAAATAATTATTATGCACTGACTGGCCATATTTTGCTACTACCCAGATGTATCCAAATTATTACATTAAATATCTTCCATTGTTTTTTACTCGAGAGATTAATCTCTTTCTTGGAGTGAGTTTGACTGTTCTTCAAAATGTAATATTAAAAACATTAAATTCAAGCACTTCAAGCCGGAATAAGAAAAATTCTTAAAAATTTTTAGGAAAAAACCTAACCAAGCAACCTCCAAATCCACAGCTCTCAGCAGCATTAGGAGTGGCTAAAGGCAATGAACTGCTCTGCCAGGGAAAGAAGAGGTGCCAGGCAGCCGCCATCCTGTCCTGGTGGGCCCAAGGCTGCTCAGGGTGGAGGATCAGGAAAGCTGCCTCACCCCACCCTCCTCTCCCGATTTCTGTACAAAGCCAACCACATCCCTTCTACTCTGGCTCCTTCTCACAACTGGTTTTCTCCCAAGTCCTTATCACAGTCCTTCTCCCAGGCTCCTGTGTGCAATGATCTGTTTGCTTTCCTCTCTAGCCTTTACACATTACTGACCAAGTGAAGCTGCCTCTCACTGTGCTGCTCAGTGTGTGTGCTCCCACTGAACATCACTGGCCACCAGTTCTGTCCTTCCTCCCTGGTTACCACATCCCAAGCTCCTCACACACACACAAAGCTCCACCTCCTTGTCTGCCACACCTGTACCCTCAGCTCAAAGTATACAAAAATGTATATACCATGCACACCATCTTGTCTGTATCTTAATTTGAAATAATCCTCTGCATATTCTTGGGGGAGACAGGCTATGGGATGTGCTTCTACAAAGAAAAGGTTTAGTGATATTTAATGATTATGCAAAAGATATTTTTAAGCCTATATATAGTTTCTTAATGATAACTGACACTATGAACATAAACACAAACAGATTAAAGGTAGGATTTGGATAATATCTTGTATCTGGAGGCTCTGTGCTGGAGACAGTCAAGCATAAAAAGAAGGAACTGTGATACATTAAAATTCATTTTAGAAATGAATCTGATGATCTGTAGCTGACATTTGAGATAGCAAAGAAGCTTCATACAGGAGAAATTTTTTGAAGAGTAACTCCAGCATGTAAAAAACAATGTCAGCATGTTCTACGAATAAGCAGGAATAAGGAGACAAAGGCCATGCTTTAACCCAGGGATGCTGAGGGACCTTCACCCCTGATGAGACTTTTGGACATTATGAACACAGCTCAAGGTTCTGCTGTAGCAAGGTACCCCTGACACATGCAAATGCAGTTTAGTCAATTAGCAAGAGAGCATTGTTATGTAGTGTTAACTCAATAAATATTTAGAAGAGAAGCTGACTTTTCCAAGAGAAACTTGTTTTTTCTCTCCCATGAAGACATTTCAGTACATGTTCTACTTCAAGGATATTAATAAACTTTCTGGGAGGAATCTGGGCCCACCCAAGGCTGCACGCCAACCTGCTGCCACCAGCTGGGATTTGTTTTGGTGTAGTCAGATAAACAAATAAAGGACTGCCTGGTGCTACTTGGGAATTGCATTGCATCTTCCCTGTTGGCAGAGAAGGGCTGCCAAATCAGAAAACTTATCTGCTTTGCAAACAAGGCCAAGCAGGCACAATCAGGACATGTTAGGAAAAACAAGATCAGGTATTTCCATAGTTAAGCTGAATCAGATGTAGACAGCTGTACCTCCTCTTCCCAAGACACTGAATTCTGTACATCCAAGGCAGGAACCCAGCAGAACAGGAGTCAAATTAGTCCCAGTTACTCCATTTTTCATGGGTAACCTAGTAGTGATTTGGCCTGTTTCTGGGAATACTCTCTCATTAAGGTGACTGGTGTTCCTCCAATGGTCTGCAGTGGTGAAAGACTTTTTTGTTTAACTAGTACTCTCATATTTGAAATAAAACCCAATCAAGCATATACACTGATTCATGCAGTTGACACTTCTAATGTAGATTAGGCAAAATAAATTCAACTTCACCAACACCTATTTCTATTTGAAAGGCCACTTTTCTATTTGAAAGGCCACTTTCCAAAAACTGGATTTTAAAGGCTAAACAAAAATCTTCTTAGTGAATTAGTCACCAGAGATGGCTACCTAGCTCAGAGCACACAGAAAAATACTGACATTGGCAGAAAAGCTAAGCAGCTAATTAAAATTTACAGGCTGTTCAGAAAACCTCTCAAATGCTGCATGCATTGCTGAACATACCTAATACATCAAGACATTAAAAAAAGATATCCAAAAGAAAGACAAAGTAATAGGAACAAAAATAACTAGAATAAAATAAAACTGTATTTGTCAGTCTTAAATTCTGTATGCAAGCCACCCTTCCTTGGCTGGTTTTGGTTGGTTAGTTGGATTTTTTTTTTCATCTTGAAATATTCTTTAACTATCAAACAAAATTCTGGAGTTTAAGGCCGACAGAGATAAAAATATCAGCAGCAATATTACATGGAGGAGAAAAACTGCAAGGGAACATTGTGAATAAAAATATCACAACTTTTGTAGAGATGGAACTTTCATCCACTCAGCTGCATTCTTTCAGTGGTAGCCAAGGAATGTGGAAGTTTTTAATTAACTATTGGCAGAGGAGAGCAGAACTGAAATCCCAGTAAATAGTAAATGAACCAAACTGAAGTGCATCCTAGTGCCTATATGGGACTTACAGAAGTCTCTGGCACCAGAATTCAAATAGCATTGTATAATACACTATAAATAAATTATCACAGAACCATTAATAATGGTTTTTTTTACAAATGTATGGAGGCTAGTAGTTTGCCTTTACATAATGTATCACCTTCAGAGTGCCCTTCCCAATTTATACATAACCTCAGAAGCCATTCAGAAGTGCCTTTTGCCCTGCACCATGTTAATATATATATTTCAGCATAAATCAGTTGCATAAGCACAGTTAAATTCAGTTTTATGTGGAAGACTTCAAGTCAATCTAAGAAGACTCTATCTGGTACAGGAAGCGGTATCCAGGGCTGGGTTGATACTTCACCAGCCTGAGCTTCCAGAGTTTTGCTGTGCACATACTCTGCAAGGTTTTTTTTCCTGAAATTCTGTTTGTGAAAAACAGGTCATGCCCACGACCCAGAGGAAAACTCACTTAGAAACAGAAGGTGCCATTCAGACGTCTCCTATTCAGCAGAGAGAAACTGAGGCCAGAACAGATGAAGTGAATGTCCACCAGGATGATGTGGGAAGTGAGAGCCTGTCTCATGAGACAATGTAGTGTGAGCAGTGAATAACCACTGTGGGGCTTTGGCCCAAGGAGACAGAACAGCCACTTACCTGAAAGAACCATCCACTGCTTATTCAAGGGAACATTTTGTATTTCATTCCTCCATCTCAGGAGTACATGAAAGGCTCAATCAATCCATCAAACCTGTGCAGAACTACATTACTGATTAAACCTTGCTTCTAGTATTGAACTTAGCCTGAAGAAACCCGAGCTCTCCATGAAGTTTAGGCATACCCTGTAACAAAACATGCCCCCTTGCTCTCCATTTTGTTTTAAAGCAGCGCTGCACTGCACACGTGAGGAACACAGACACAGCTCGCTGCTTAGCCTGTCCCCAGGCTGCAGCAATGCAGCCTCTCCCTGTGCCTGAACGCCCTGCTGAAGGCCAGCCAGGGAAGGAGAGGCTGTGCAGTGCTCACCCATGGCTGCCTGTGCCATCCCTGGGGCCAGGAGCTCAAGCTGTGTGCACACAGGGCTGCCTGGACACACTGGAGAACACACACCCTCCTGGAAGGGCTGGGCATTCCCCACCTTTGCAGGAACTCTTGAGAATGCCTGGATTGATCAGCACAGCTGAAGGACAGCAAGATTCAGACTGAAAGCTGCACCAGCATACAGGCACAATTTGCTCCCAGGCAGGGAAGACACTGTAGGATGAGGGCCCGGGGTTTGTGCAGCTGGGGCAAGGAAAGCAGCCTCTGCTTGGACAGCTTGCTCCAAGCTGGAGAAGGTACAACCTCCCCTGAGGGAGGCAAACATCACCGAACGCCAGGAAGAAAAATGCAATGACTTGCTCTCTGGGAATTTTGATGACTTGCTCTTCTCCAACCAGCCTGCTGTCTGGAATCATGCCAACACGAGAGTAGCTCCATTTTACATTGAGAAAAATAGAAAGAGTTGGCTAAAAATACTTTTTTTCCCTCTGTAGCCAGCCTTGCCCTAAATGTTTAAATACCAAAATGTTTCTGATAGCTGTCCATTGCCATTCACGTGAAAGAATGATCATCACCTTCACTATGACTTGCAAAACAGAAATGAAGCTGCATAGAGAACCTCTGAAAATACATTAAAAACACAAATGCTTTTTAAAATATGCATTAAACTAAAATGGTTTGAATTCTGATATGTATTCTTTTGCATAATGATACCATCAATACAGAAGATTCCTTTCTGCCAAGAATCAAGTAGAAAAGAAAATGAGTCTGTGCTTTCATCTATTTATACAGTTAATATACTGCTAAACAAACCTACAGCTGAGTCTTCATTTAATCTTCTATAAAAACTTCTAGATGAGTTTTCCTATTCTCCCAACAGTGTTTCAAAATTACAGAGATATTTTAAATGGTCTTCAAAGTTGATTACATGGAAATGTTAATAAGCAAAGTCCCCAAAAAATTGTTATCTCTATATCCTTCAGCTGTAAATAAAAAATATTTTCTGGCTAAGAAAAATCAATCTTTTCCTTAATTGAGGAGAGCCCAGTGGCTATTTTAAAGTACAGTGGGGGCTGGAAAGGAATAAGGACGATGCAAAAATGCTTTTAGCGGCTGACTACTGAGTATATTCCTAGCAAAGATCAAAAATTAGAAGAAATCAATCTAGTATATATCGAATTATAAGACATAAGTATCTGCTTTTGCGTCACTTGAGACCAATAAATGGTATTCTTTAATGATAAATGCAATTCCTATAAATACAGAACTCTGCAAAGCAAAAAATGCAATCCGATTTAGTTTGGCCATTACACCAGCTCTTAAACACCTGACATAACTTTTTTTTCCCCTTCAAGAAAATTATTACTTTAATCTAGATCAATTACTTTTTCTTTGAAAAGAAGAGGAATCTTAAAGAATACCTAAGCATTAAGTAATTTGACAGATGCTTAGCTATGGGCTATTAATGTGAGAGACCATTTTCTCAGAGGCTCAACGAAGTATAGCTGCTCATGCATCCAGAAACAATCTGATACTCTGTCATTAAACTCTTTCTCATAATGCTACCAAGTTTCTGCAAATTATTACCTCGAATGCAGAACAGACCTGCATAATCCAGAGACATTTACCAGGCCCTGATTCAGTAAAGCTAAGCTCCAAATGAACATTGGTTTTATTAATGTTGCATGCCTGAAGCATTTTATGAATGTTTGAAAAGAGATGCATTTCTTAGTTATCCTGTGGAAGGTATCTCACAACATCTTGTGTCTCTCACAACAAGGAAGTGGTCTTGATATTTATTCCTTTTGGTCTGATATTTCTATGAATTATGAATTTCAGCAACAGTTCCTACACAGTGACCTCCTACAATTACTTCATAAGAAACTGATACTAATCCAATTGAAGTCAAAGGAATTATTGCCACAGACTCCCACTGACATTCATACATGCCCTAAATTCCTAATAATCAACAGAGGAGGCTTTGTATAGCACTGCAGGAATAGATTCAAAGAGTAAAATAATCTGCTTTCAGTATTTGTTATATTAACCATTTGGCTCTGGCTTTCCTCAGTGGATTAGTTTAAACACTAAAACTGCTGGCATACTAAACTGCCATGAAACATGAAGGTCATGAAGAATCTAAAAGAGTTTACAGTTTAGGAGGCTTCCTTTCCTCAGACCATTTTCTTAAGACTTGTTCATAAATGCCAATGCCTATCAATTAGGTCTATATTGTAAACATGCAGTCTAATTTAGATGAGCAGACTGAAGTTGTATTTTGCTCAGAAGGGGATCACTACAGCAGCTGGGCTGAGATTTTCTGGACTTTGTGTGAACCACTGCTATGGTAGCAGCAGTCCAACACTAATACACTGCGTCTGGGACCACAGAGAGTGTAACCCTCCAACATGTTCAGAGAGAATAGAACAATCCCCAGATGCACTTAAAGATTTGGTGAGTGAGCAAGGCAGACAATGTTTTAATAATAACACTGTACTTTTTTAGGATACTTGCCAATCTACTCGTGACACTTTTGTATTAAGATGACTGTTTTCTTCTGGGCACTGGCAAGAATAAGCAACTTTTCAGATGGGAATTACATGTAAATAAGCTAAGAGGAATGCACATGCCACATGAAACACCAGTCCAGAAAAAAAATCCCTCCCTCCCCCTTCTGTGGTAGATTAACACCCCCGGCAGCTGATGAGGCCAAAGGAGCAGAGCAGGAGCAGAGGGAACTGTTTAACTTCTAGGGCAGAACTAGACAGGCTCACACGTGGAAGTGGCCCACGAAGCATGAAATGCAGAAAAAGCAGGGAAAGAGGGTGTCCTGCCCTGAGCACAGCTGGTACAGGTAGGAGCTGTGGATGAGGAAATAAAAGGTTATCCTGTGAGGGTAAAAAGGGAAGGAAGTTTATCCCCTCTCTTAGCTCCAGTTCAGAAGGCAAAGCTCTCAAGTCTCGACTTGTCCTACACCTCAGCATGTGCTCATGTATTCCCTAAAAACAAACGCACAAGTTGATGAACGAAACACGGTTCATCATCATATCCACAGAGCCTGGAGCTGCCAGGGACCTGCAGAGGTCATTCCATCCCTCCCTGAGCAGAAAGGCAGCAACAACTGCTCCTGAGAGGGGCTTGGCTCTCCTGCTCTTCCAGGCTTCCATGGGACCCAGCCAGCTCGGGGCAGATTACTCCAGTGCTCATTCACCCCTACTGAACAGCTTCATCTCACACCTAATGGAGAGTACAACTGGTTTGTACTCCATGAAAACCAATCCAATTTGCACATTATATGTTTGCATGAATTACTGGCTGGAGGGTACTGTAGCAAAATTACAAAACTAGTGGTTGTGGATCAAGCAGAAGTTCCCATACTACTGCTGGAGGGAAAAGATATAGTCAGAACAGGGAAATAAATGAGTGCATAAGGAATTTAGAGCAGGGCTGTGGAAACTCGGAAGAGGCCTCTCAAACAGCAGATGAGAAAGCCTGGCTTTTCACACGCCAGGAAGTGGTGTCTAGTACACAGAAATAGCTACAAGGAAAAGTGGCTTTCAACTTGCATGACGGAGCTAAGTGAGACAAAATTAATATAATCTCTTTCCAGACTTTCAGAGCTCAGCGCTGTATCAACTTTACCGATGGAAATTACTTAAATTGCAAACACATTTGTCCCAGCTTTCCCAACTCAGCAGACCTGAACAGAAAATCATCCAGTCCCAGAGTTAAAAAGTGAACAAAGATTTTAATGGGCCTTTCAAATGAAACGGCTGCATATGCATCCTCCTATAAAGAATCACCTTGAAGAAATGATCAAACACTTGTATCACTACAGAGTAATTCCACACAGAAGGTTTTGTTGTTTCTGATTAAAGTGTAAAGTGTTAGCAATGGAGGGTGGGAAAAATGTTCTCCTAGAAGAGAGCATTATTGTCTTAAGTTAATTACAAAAGATACAAAATACCAGCATAGATTTCAGAGGATACCCTTCATCTGTGCACTGTTTGCAGGGCAGCTTCTGCCGAGGTGGAGAAAGGAAAGACAGAAAACAAGAGAAAATTGCGCTCTCAGAAGAACAGAAGAGACATCCCTGGACTTCTAAAGCACTTTGCTAGAACCTAGAGAGACAGTGGCACAGAGAGATAATGTCATGTCCCCATGAACAGTCCCAAAGCAAGGGATCTTTTATCACCAGCCTCTGAAAAAGAAAACGTAGATAAGATAAAGCCAAAACACCCCTCTGCTTAGGAAAAAAATATTTAGACCATCTGGATTTTTCAAATAATCTGATTTGCAAATCTCCTAGAAAAAATTCAAGCTGCAGTTTCAATTCCTAAATTAAATCCCACAGAACTGGTGTCTGGGATAGGGCTGTTTTTCTCATTTGCATTCAGTTCTCCTGCCACAAGGAAGCAGAGGATATAAAACAACAAAGCCAAGAACAAAAATTGGTTTCTGAAAAAATTCTGCTGAGGATTTTCTTTTCTATTCCCTCCTGAAATAACATAATGTATGTGACATATGAAGAATTCTTGCAGAGGCATTTTGGTCTGAATAAGCTCAGCTGTTTTAAGAAGAGTAGCATTAAAATCACTAAAAATAGTACTCTACTGAGACAAAGCAAGAAGCTGCCACCTCCATGGATGAAGGCTTTACTTCCAAAATACATGTTCACAGTTAGGAAGTAAAAATGTTAACTATTAGAAGGTTAGGTATTATTTTTCTTTTCGTTGTTGAGGGTGGGACAGTACAAGTAAGCAAACAGCCTGACAAGTAACTTTGCTCCATCCAGGATGGGTGGATCATTCCCTGCCTGCGGCCTGCATGTAACCAGTTCACTATCAGAAGTATTCGGGGTTCAAACCTCAGACTTCTCTGGTACCTCTGAACCCATGAACTGCAGGATTTGCTAGAAGAATTTCTGCAGATTTTTTGTATGAATGGTCAGAAATTTAAAACCTGTTTCCAAGACCTTGTTCCAACATTTACTCAGGTATGTCTGTTTCCATGGACAGACATCCCTGGTTACCGACAGGCCTGAACCAGCATATTTAGGAAGAGGTAATGCAGAAATGAGTTAGTGCAGCCTAGTGCATGGTCTAATCCAAGTGAATATTCTTTGAAAACATGTTCAGCAGGATTGACCACATCATAAAAGCATCCCATGGGATGCTTATGGGATCCCAGGTAATGGGATCTTTGTCACTGACTTTCAACGAGCACTGGAATGAGCCCTAAGGTAGCAGCTATCAGAAAGGGCAGCTGCTTAAAACTTTTATTGCTCTTTTATTTGAGAGCTATCAGAACAAAACATACAGTATATATACAGGCATGCAGAGATGCAAAACTGCCCACACACAAAGCATTAATTCTTCTGAGGCTTTTGTAGCTGCAAACATCTAGAGATACAACAGATTGTCTGGGAAGCACTGCCAGAATTTTACATTACCAACTAGTTGGCTTCAAGGACAGTGGTTTTGCTGCTAGCAATGTGAAAGGCTGGCAAATTCATAGACCTGGATTAAGCCCCTGCTATTTGCTTCACTGTGCATTCACTCTGGATCCCTGGAAGCTGCCTGACTCTCCTTTTAGTTCAGCACACCTATGGATTTGCCTCTTCTCAATAGCAGGAAATCTGAACCTAAGGAATCAGACCAAACGAGTCTCTCAGCTGATTACTTCTGTCACCAACTACATTAATCCAGGCCACGCATTCAGGCTGAGAGCTGGGCTCTCAATGTGCAACTGCAAAAGGGAGCAATCCAATACCTGAAAGTTCTGGCTCCTTCAGAAGACCTCTGCCTACAAGGAAAGGAAGAGCAGCTGAGCACTACAGAGGAAGGGTGAAAGGATCTGAGTCTGTTTGCAAGAGAAGCCAGAAACACTATTAAGATTTATTACAGGAAACTTTTTGTTAATGGAATGTTTGGTAATGGCCAATAGACACAGTATTTTAAGTAGAAGAGGAAAGAAGTGAAGGGACAGGAGACAGGTTCTCTCTCGCTCACTTTCTTCAAGAGCTTAGAACATGTTTTACCATGTTTACCAAGCTCTAGGTACCTCTCAAGGATCAAACTAATAGCTTAGCTTTCTCCTCCTATCCCATCAGTCACTCCTTCCACCTGAGCTTTTTTGTTTGGCTAGTTTTTAGGCTCAGGCTTCCCTGCTCACTTCCTTTGTCCTTGAAAAAGTGAAGTAAACAAGGACAGAGATACTTTTCTCTATAGTGATTAACGAAGTATTTCCAGCGGTAAGCCCCCAACTCTCATCCAGAAACTGGGGGATGGTGAAAGCAGTATTAATGGCAGACACTGGATGACTCAAACATCATATGAAATACTGGACTGTATTAAACACTCAGCCCTGCTGTCCCCTTTTGATATACCACACAGCAATATAGTGCTTCATTAATAATATGTATACAGTGATATAGACTACTTAAATATGGTCTCACTGTAAAACTCCTTTTGTTTTGATGCCTCTTGTATTCCACTATATTAATGAAACATTAGTTGTAGATGCCTTGACAGGAAATTAGCAAAACCAGCCAGTTTTGCTACAAAAAGACTTATCACTAAAATTATGGGCACTATGGTTTTAAAGCACGCAGTCCACCCTGTTTAAACCATCTGACTTTTATACATTTTTTTCCAGTTCTGTTTACATTTCAAGGGAAAGAAATGCAGTCTTCCTAACCACTGCAGTTTATTGTTCCTTCCTTTTCCCCTCTCACTCATTCTTTCTTCCATGAGACATCTGTTCACAGTATTTGTATTTACATTCATAACAACATCTTATTCATTAAAACACATCCTCACAATTCTGCTGCTTCTGCCATCCCCTCAGACTTGCTGTTTTGAGATGGAAAGCAGTCCCTGTCTCTTTTCACCACCTCAAACTCTAAGTATAAGAATTAATACACATGGAGAAATCTGGAAGGGTGCTGACAGCTGCTGGAACTGCCCCACCCCCAGCAAATGCATCCACCATCACTAGCCAAGGGAAGCCAGAGACACTCAGATTGCTGAGGATCCTGCTTATGAAGGATGATGATGAACACAAATTGTCTAGAAATTCATGCTTCGCTGATGGAACCTGACCAGAGAGAGACCATGCTATTTCTGAAATGTATTTTGAATGGGGCTTTTTATTTCTGAGTGAGGAAGGGGTTGTGAACAACTTACGATATACCTTTTTCTTATGAACAGACAAATCTACTACCCAAAGTTATTACTTCAAAATGTGAAACGGAGCTCTGTAACCATCCTCAGTCACTCTCCTTCATCATGCATATTAACTATGCATTTTTATTTTGGTTTTTAGATACACAGTTGTTTACCATTTGCATTACATTTTATTTCTAATATCCGTTTATGGGGTCTTGATCCTAGTGTTGCATGAAATTTTGATTTACAAGCAATTTAGTTTATGTTTTCATGGTAGCAATTACAATATGTTTTTGAGGCTGACATGTTTTTAGTGACTACTGAAGAAATCTCTCCTTCAAATATCTTCAAAGCAAATCCCTAGTTCAATGTGAAAACCAAAACTAGTGGATTTCAGTACAGACTTTCAGAGATAAGCTAATGTTTTGTAACTGCTCTCAGTGAATCTTTCTTACATTAACTTACTCATCTACTCTTTTAAATCTGTATGTAATTTTGGCATCTGCAAGTATGTATATAGTCTCATTGGCCTTGACCTTTTGAGAGATTGTGTCTGTATGCATGTTTTAAGGCAACAATTCTAAAATCTCAATGCCCAATACTGTAAGGTTCATGTTATGTGTGCTGCTTCTTTCCTCTAGGTATTGGAGACAGTCATCAGCTGAGTGACAACATAATTTCTCAGAATACAGGAAGAGGGCAGAAATGAGATGCCTGGAAAACACGATACAAACCATACTGAAAGGCAGACACTGAAATGGCTCAAGACTACATTAGGTGAAAATTTCAATCTTCTATGTATTTTATATATCTAGTGAACATTCACGTGGAAAACTCAGCATTTCTTGCTCTTCCTGTAGTCACCTGGTTGGATTTCATGCAAACTGTGCATCAGAGACCATCTTGCCAAAACTGCCTATCAGATCCTATTAACAAATTAATAGGCAGCCTTGAGTTACAGAACCAGAAAAAAGATGTGTAAAGAACTCAACATCCATAATTTTTATATTTTCATAAGATCTCAAGGGATTTAACTCCTTATTTTTATTTGTGAGGTTCATAACATCCCAAGTAAACCTCTGAAGGATTTGACCTCCCATTGCACCACTGTTTATGCCAGAGTCAGATGGATAAGCAGAAGAGCTGTGGTTTTGCTAAAACTTACGTATGTGTAGAAAATCCAACCCCAAATCTTTGCCTGTAAATAAGACTGTAAACAAAACCCTGCAAAACAAACTCCCACATAGCATGAGCAGAGACTGCACACAGCAAGCAGAATACTCTGCCCCATTTCAAGAGCCATGGGCATGGCTGGTCATCCCCTTGTGAATGAGAACTGCTGGCTCCAGAGAGGGCTCTGCACTTGCCGCTGTGCCAGAGCTGTGCATACACATGCACACACATCCATGTGCATCTGCAGGCTTCAGTAAGAAGCACATGATGCTCAACAAGAACTCAGGATGTTTATTTAAGGAGTAGAAAACTAATCTATTTTCATTATTCCGTGAAACACAGAGAAGATGGGAAATAGCGAGGTTGGCTAAACTTACTGCTAAATTTTGTATTTTCTTGGTAAGTGTACAGAAAAGGCTTTAGTATGTTTTGAAACACTGGTGGCTTCTTAAGGGACTACAGTATCTCCTTTAAGAATTTCTGCAGAGGATCTAGAAATACTGTATCAGTTGTCACCATCCTCTACTGAGAGGAAAAGTCATGCAGAAGCTTGTAACTGTTCAGTAACTGATAAGTAACAAATCATGTTAGAACTGTTCCAGAGACTGATGTGTAACCTCAAAGTTAATGAACATATTTTTATTGATTTCAGCAAGTTGTACTTTGGGGCATTACTTACTGTAAAAGAATGTCAGCAGTAAATACTTAACAAATTAACTCATTATTCCACTTAAACTTTTACGAGAAAGTAACCAGGTAAGTTTCAATAATTTTGCTTTATAACTGACAAGAGTATTCAAAGATGAGTAGTTGCAGGAAGAATTTTTTAACCTTTCAAGTCCTTACTCTCTTATTTCTATACATCTTCACTTTTCTTGGTTCCAGTCTACATGTCTTCTACATCCTATCTGAACTAAGTAAGAACATGGAATGGAGTAAAACCAACTGGCTGTGTGCTACCTACAAAGATGATATGTGCATGTTATGCTCCTTAATTTAATTACATCCTACCATTTAACTGCACTCCAGTGTCTACATGAATGTTGGTCAAGAACTTCCCTTGTGTTGTCTTTGCCCTAAAATTCACATGTTTCATGATGTCCTCACACAGAAAGGCTCATTGGCAACAGCTGAAGAAAATAAATACATTTTGCAAAATACCTGCTTACCCACAGATCAGCTGGGAGCTCCTCGGTACTGAGGAATCCTGTACACCTGTACAGGAGACAATTCTACAGCAAGTCTACAAAGTCATGGCTTTGGGCAGAGCTGTGAAGCAGGTTTGAGGATAGTAAAAAACCAAATGGCACAGGTTTAAATGAAGTGGTGAAGCCACACCCACACACATACACCTACCAAGAGAGAGACTGGAGCAGATAGGTTCCCAACCTAAGAAACCAGCAATGAGACCTCTGGAGAAGGGTACCATGGATGCTCAGAACAGAAACTACTTTGGAAATGACATCATTTCTATATTATGTGCTGACTGACCAAAACTTCAATATAAAAGCTGTTGAAATTTTTTACTGTATTTTCTTATTATTATTCTGATCACTTTCCACGTGAAAAAGTATTTCCAAGTGTTACGGTATATAAAGAAAAAATATTTCAACTTGTCTACATTTTTTTTATCTAATTCTCCAGCAATGATAACAAACTAATCTAAAGAGAAATTCTGATATATAATTAGCTGAAAATGTAATCGCATTTTCAAAACAATTGTGGAAACTTACCAGTGCAATATTCAAGACAAAAACCTCTATGACTAAAAAAAAAAAAAATTAAGCAAAAACAAAATGGAAGATCCCAAAGCAAGGTCAGGAATCATTACTGCAACTCATAAGCTAAGCATTCTTTTCATTAGAGGCAAGTCTTTTAAAAAGTGTGTACAAGCACATTGGCTGTGATGTATTAATGTAAATGATGTAATGATGTAAAATTCTTTATTTTCTGAAAAAGGTAGATATGTTTCATGATCATTATATTCACTGTGTAAATAAGGCTTTATTTCATTATGAATCCACACAGATTGCTGTAACAATATATTGATCTTACCTTTTAACTTCACAGCGAACTGTCTGACCTGAAGAGGGAACTAGAAAAGTAACCTCTCTGTCAGCACAGTCAATCACTGCCTCCACTGCCAATCCAGTAGAAACTCCTTCTATTAAAATCCCAACATCCCATGCATTTTACAGTATTCTTTTTAAAAATCACCTCAGGTGAACTGGTGCAAAAACTAGAGTGACATACTAAATAAAAACTCACCTAAAAAAAAACTCCTTAATAATAGAAATCGATAAATAATTAAAATTAGAAACAGTAATAGAAAGGAAAAAATGGTGTCGTATTTCCAACTGCTTTACAGTTGTTTGGTATTTATTTTACCAGTTCTTGTTTCACAATTTTAAGGTATTTTAAGGTTCTTTAAGATGAATTTTTAACCAAGAAACACTTTTTCTGTAATTTAGCCCACAGACATTTGAAACACCAACTTCCAGTAGTACATTTGCATAAAAGCAGTTCACCTCTAAAATGCATCGGCTGCAATGACTGCTTTCTCACCTGAAGGCACGTGGTTCCATATGGGATGCAGGCACCTCTCTGCTGCTCAGGGCCGCTTCCCAGGGCTTGCAGGAATATATTCCTTCTCTGTCCAAGAGACTCAGCTGATGGAGTCTATGGAACACACAGCAAAAAAACTGTAACAGAAAAACCACAGTTAGCACCATCCAGTGAAAAAAAAATTGTCTGAAATACAGAGCATCTATGTGTCAGGGAAAGAAAAACAAGTAACAAAGTACAGGAATTTTGCATACTGCATATATATTTACACGTTATAACAAAATGCTGCCTTTCCCAATTGTCCCCACCACAATGGGAGAGATTTTCATACTTGAACCTCTTTCAACATAAATTTTCACCATCTTTGTTTAATGTCTTTTACTATACTCGCATAAGACTGTCATCAACTGGGATATATTGAGAATTTAGAAATTTTTAAATATAAATAATATTAACTTATAATGTCATCTGGCTGATGGTTTTTAAATCCATCTTTAAAAAATAATAGTATTTTGGACTGCAAAAGACAAAATACAGGGCACTTTTCTGCAATTTCTACTGATTCTATTATTTACGCAACAGTTCAAAAAAAAGGTTGTCTTTTAAAACCATTACTTGCTTCATTATTCTCAGAAGTCTCTTTCAGTGTGGAGAATAGTTTTTCAGCACTTTGCCTGTACTGACACTATAAATCATAAATCAAGACAGTATGAATTTGACAAAGTTGCTTGTATGGGACTAGTTTATCCTTATTAATAATTCCATGAAAAAGCTCAGTTCAGCTTCCACTGCAGTCAATGAAATAACGTGTGATGTGGCTACAGAAACTTGAGACTAGGCAAGAGACTAAATATAGGAGCCAGCCAGGGATGTTGTACTCTGTTAATGACACAACGGTACCAGGGCATGGGCCCTGAGCAAAGCCACCTGAACAGATCCAGTGCTGGCGGTGCTACGGGATACAGAGATCATTCCAACAGGGCTATGGACCACCAGTGCTCTTCCCAAACTGTAACAGCAGAAGCATCAGGAGCCTATGAGGAATACAGACAGCACTTTTAGGGAAGCACAGCCTCATGTGAACAAACATTAAATGATGCAGTTCACCTCAGTGATTAATTAATTTGGGATATGCCAGAAGCAATGGAGAGTATAGGCAAAGTAAATCAAGTGCTCTCTCAAAATACAGACAAGAGGCAGTTAATTAAATCACAAGGCTGCATTTAAATACATTTAAAACTGATTAAGTGAATGTTTTAACACAACATAAAATGAACCGGGACAATTCACTGGAGGAAAAGAGATTAGAAAACGGATACATTTCAGTGACTGCACTCACACAAAGTGTGCGTGATCTCATATTTGAGGAAGCAGTCAGCCACTGCCGAACACAAATGGGGATTTTCCCTCTTTCTCTGAGCTGTTCATTGACCTGTGAGCAGTAAGACCTAGAACAGTCCTACTGGCATGGGAAACTCTAAAAAATGGCCAGTACACTGTGCTGTGAGTAAGAGTTACCCTGTGTGAAGTGAGCTGTAACAGCTGGCCATGTGTCTGCTCTTAGACACAGCACTCCCAAAGCACTTAGGCTTAGCTTATTGCTCTTTCAGGAGGAAGGGCAATGAAGATCACTAAAGAGTGACTAAAGGGAACAGTTAAAACTGATATTTCTTTGAACAGCCAAAATGCACAGACATAAAAATTAAATCTGCTTCCCTACACACATTAATGTGACAACATGACTGTGCTCAGAGACAAGTTAAGAAGTTACCTAGGCTGCAGGACCAGCTCTGTACAACAGTGAGAACTGCAAATGGAAAACTGTCCAGCTGGATCCTAAGTTAGATCTCAGACAGACGAATGCTGCCATAGGCCAGGGATTTGCCAGCTCCAGGCTATCAGAGAAGGGCAGACTTCTACCCACTGTGAATATATGAACAAATCTTGACACAAAGCCAGCCTGAACTGCACATGTCCCACTCCTGGCTGACTGCTCAAACCTCACAGGCATTTTAGTTTGCTGTTTCAGCAAATACTTGATATTCCACAAGCCTTCAACAGCTCCCAGAGACGGCAGGAGGGATGGACATTCAATCACTGGAGGCCGGGCCTAGTGTGATCCATTTGCAAAGTAACAGGACTTTTAGGCGTAGCTGCTTCCAACAGCCCCTCGAGTATCCCGGCCGTGCCCTGACCCCGCCCATCGCTCCCTGTAACAGGAACGGAGCGCTTTTCCTAACGCCGCCGCTCCTGGGCCTCAGCTTTGCTGCACTTCGAGACAAATCTGACATGCCGTGAGAGGCAGCTACTGCCACAGGGTAAATCAATTGTGAGGCACCAGGTCAAGAAACTCCAGAGAACAGTCCTACAGACCTGGGCACGGAGGCCTCTGCCCAAGAATAACACCATGTCAGCCCCAGGCAGCTAACACACGAGGAAACTGTAGTATCAATAATGCAATAAATATACTTCCTCTGGCAAACCCGGGAGATACCTATGTCAGACAGATAGACAATCAAAATGACACTGTTCCCACTGGATTTTTGAAATAAAGAAATGTACAGTGCCACTGTTCATCAGATGGTGCTCTACACAGAAGTTAGAAGCTGCTGCTTTTATAAACCAAACCTGGATTTCTCTAAATGTCTCTCACAGCTCAACCTGAGTGTTTGTGTTTGGTTTTATCTTCCTAATGTGACAAGTAAAGAAGAGCCAACATCAGGATACAGGAATCTTACTCCCAACCAATTAGACTCATGCCTGATATCCAGTCCAAGAGAAAGACACACAAGTACATGATTGTTCCTCATGAGTCCACTCACACTTACCAGACAAGTCTTAGCTAACTAAGAGTTGCTTGAACATTCAAAGATAAAATAAAATAAAATTTAAAACAAAAAACAACCTCAAACAAAAACAACCAACCCCCTCAAAATTCCACCAAACCTTCCTTTTGAAAACGTTATAGTTGGGGGTCTTTTTGTACACACTCTTTTTCCCACTCAGGACTGTGAACAGAAATGTTAACAGGAGTACTAAGAAGTTTCTCTTCAAGTTGTGACCGTCATAAGCAATGAGAAATCATCTTCAGTCTACAGTGATTTCTTTTAGTTTAAAGGAAACAGAATAAAGGCAAGCTCACTGGAATGTGGCACAAAATATTGATGCCTTAATAACGCCTCAGAAACTCAGAAAACAAAATGGTGGCGATACCACACAGCTCTAATGAAGAGCAGTCCGTCCCAGAACAGTCACATATACCACATTTTATCATCATATATACCACAGAAAACCTAAGCTCTTTTGCATAATTTATAATAAGAGGATATATTCTGCACGATTTTGCATTTTCCTACCCTGTAATAACCTACAAACTTTCTGGGCCAGCTAGGCAATGCTGGCACTGCTGGTACCAGCTATGATACAGACCATCAAACCTATAGCTGAGCTTTCCAATGCTCCACTACCAGTGCTGTTTACATTTTTTTTCTCTTAGAAACAACCTTTTGTCAACAGATTTATCTTTTCTCTCCTTTTCTCTCTAGCTGGAACTATTTGCTGTCACTGCTCTTCAACATGGACTCCGCATCGTCAGGGTTAACACTGAGGCACCTGATTTTACCAGAGCTTTTCCCCAGGATCCTGTCACAATGCTGGATCACTGGGGCCCAAAATCGGAAAAAGACTATTTATTCCCCCAAAAGATACACAGCAGACAGAAAAAAGATTTAAGAAAGAAAAAAAATTACCTCAGAAATAGTAATCTTTTCCCGCCTTCACTGCTGGAAGTGCCTTCAGGCCACTGGGCTACAGCCTCCCTTCACAGCAACCCCTCAGCTAAGTCAGCAACAGCCGACACATTTTCCTTCTTTTTTGTTTGTTTGTTTGTTTGTTTGTTTTGTTCTTTAAGTCAGACTTGTTAAGAATTACCTCTGAATGTGAGTTTTTTCCCTCAGAACACAAAAGCGGCCCTGAGAAAAGCGGGCGCCGTGCGGGAGCCCGGCCGGTGCTCCGCGCCGTGCCCCGCCCATGGCTTCCCTCCACTGCCGGCTCCGCTCCGCTCCCCTCACGGGCACCGACACCGGAGAGCTGAACCCAGCCCTCACCAAACACAGCTATGGACGGTCAGTAACACACAGCGGCCCTCAGCTCCGCTCCCCTCACGGGCACCAACACCGGAGAGCTGAACCCAGCCCTCACCAAAGACAGCTATGGACGGTCAGTAACACACAGCGGCCCTCAGCTCCGCTCCCCTCACTCACACCAACACCGGAGAGCTGAACCCAGCCCTCACCAAAGACAGCTATGGACGGTCAGTAACACACAGCGGCCCTCAGCTCCGCTCCCCTCACTGACACCAACACCGGAGAGCTGAACCCAGCCCTCACCAAACACAGCTATGGACGGTCAGTAACACACAGCGGCCCTCAGCTCCGCTCCCCTCACTGACACCAACACCGGAGAGCTGAACCCAGCCCTCACCAAACACAGCTATGGACGGTCAGTAACACACAGCGGCCCTCAGCTCCGCTCCCCTCACTGACACCAACACCGGAGAGCTGAACCCAGCCCTCACCAAAGACAGCTGCTTCATTTTCAATAACACACACTTGGCTTTGATTTGCATTTGGGTCCTTTGTTACACAACCTTTTTGTTGCTCTGGCTGCTAGAGTAAATTTGAAATTAAAAACCCTCATTCAATGCTACAGGGTTCTGAAATGCAGCACTTCTGTCAGAACTAGGACATACATCTCACCAGTGACATTTACACTATTTTTCTCCCTTACCTAGTTAAATGTGCTCTCTGGGCATGGACTGTCAATCTTTGAACAAATATCTGAGTGTCTTAAGGACATCTAAAACTCTGGCAATATAAAACATGCAGCATAACAATGAAAGACTTGCTTCTTACTCATTTTAATTAAAACATTCACTACACGCAGATATTAAGGCTTTACCTTCTTACACTGATCAATCTACATCTTCCTAGTGTTGTATGTTGTAATGGAATACATCCAGTGATCAATATGAAACAGGGACCAATCTTAACAATTTTGCAAATAATTTTAATAGTGAAGGTGTTGTGTTAGTATAGCTATAATCTCTTTTAATGTTCATATCAATTTGCTCTATTTTATAGAGGGACTGAAATTTGCATTTCACCTTCACAATCATATGACCATTTAGACCCTTCTTTGTATTTGCCACTCTTGGAATAAATGGAGCTTTATGAACTTTTAATCATCAAACTTGGTCCTCTTGGTTATTAAAATGTTTCTGAGAGTTAGTGTTAAGGAAAGAGACCAAATAACTTGTAATTAGGACAATACTCTCCTGTTTCTGAAGTGCAGTAATTACCTGTAATTGTCCCTCATTTTAGCATGTTTCCTTGTATTTCAAACTGTTGAGACATAAAGCTAGAGAGCTTCTAGAGTACCATGATAAGGGGAAAATCAACAATAAGGTAAGAATTGTAATAGCAGACAGGCACTAAAGGTCAAAGCACTAACAGTGGTCAAAACAAGGTGCACAAACTCTTCAGCCTCATATTCTCAGATACAGTATTTCCTTATCTCTCTTCTTCTGTCTACAAAGTGAAACTCTGAACCACAATTCCTTGGCTTTGTTTTGACACAAATTAAGTACGAGGCTTGCTATTTTTTAACTACTTGAAGGAGACCCTAAGTTAAATTTGTGCTGAACTGAAGACGGCAGGTCACTTTGCATTTTCCTATTGTTTGCCTCCTTTCTATTATAGGGATGTAAAACCATGACCAGTTTGATGGACTTCAAGAGTCAAAGGCTACAGTGTAGTTTTGACCTTGCTATTGCTAAAAAGGGAGGCAACAGCTGCTTCATGTTTCCCCTGTGCAAGCTTCATAGTACCAGTACTGAAAACTGCAGTTCTATTACTAACGACTGTACTTTATTTACCCACTGCTTTCAAACACACTGGTGGGCCCTCGTTCTGGTGGGCCATTTTGTTTAAGAAAGAAAAAAAGAATTGCTGCAAAGTATTTTAAAAAATCAAACTAGCACCATTTCTAAACATGCTTAGAAGAGTTTCAGCAATTGGCAGGCACACTGAGAAAATGGTAAACTTTCACTTCTTCAGTTTTACCCATGACATGAACTTAAGATGGTGTTACCTGCTTCACAAGCAGCTGAGCAACACCTTGTCCCCTTCATGACTGGAGCCAGGAACAGAACAATCCCATTCTTGAGGAAGAAGTGGGACAGAAGTGTGTCAACCAGAACAGTACCATCTATAGACACAACAAACATTTTCAAACAAACTACTCCGTGAGCTCTGCCCCTGAGAAAAAGGTTCAGGACTTCTGAACTCCCGGAAACTCTGCTGACAGTTCTTTCTGCCTGGCCTACCCACGGCACTCTGTGGCCTTTGCAGAAGAGATGGAGACCTTTGTGCCTGTTTGGAGCTCAGCTCCAAAGAGATAATCCAGTGTAACTCCCTGCCCTCCTTTGATCAATCTTCACTCCAGCATTATCCACTCACCAAATATATCGTTGGTATAAAAAAACCAAAGTGTAACTTCCCAACATAAGGGAAGTCGATATTGAAGCACAAATTCCCTTCAGACTCTAACACAGACAGCCTGCCTTCCCTTCTTACTGCAGCAGCACAGCATTTCCATCTATGTGCTGCCTCTTGCTTTCTAAACTTGGCAATGTAAATCCACAATGTAACACAACCTCTCTGTACCAGTGAACACAGATCAGATGAGAATGATGGCCTGAATATCCAATTGCAGGGGTCACTGCTAACAAACCACTAACAGGTTTTTATTTGAGATGAAAGAGATTGAAGCAATTGCAAGTCCCTGAATAAACACATGCAGTACCTCTGCCCAGGCACATGACACTGCTTTATCAAACTCATGTATTTCATTAAATCTAATAAAATACTCTTCTGCAGCTTGCATAGATCTCTTTCTGCACATTTTCTACAGACATTTCATGTCTGAGTCTGCACAAGACTACTTGAGTGAGAGTAGTGAGAGGGACTGTACACCAAGGCTGTAAGAGCACAGCCTGGCTTTGGAGGTTTATTTTCCTGCATTAAAAAAATTGACAATTCTGCTATTAGAGGCTTTTCCTGAGCAATTTAAATTCCAAATAAATACTGACAAGCAGAAAGCTGATAAAATTGCCAGCTCATTATAAAAGCACAACTGAAATACAGTAACCATAAAAACCCATGATGAACAGAAATCTGCAATGTCCTTCATTCCCTGCCTCTTTAAATCCTCCCAAGTGTTTTTCATCTTTCCAAGATACATTATCAGATTTCAAACTGGGATAACAGTCCTCTGAAAGGGTTTCATTTGTTGAATAGTAATTCTTCCAAACATATTCAGCTGAGTTCTCTCACCAGGTATCTACAAAACCAACAGGATGTTGAAAATACTCCTCAGGTAAGTGATCTCATTTTCTTTCAAAAAAGGCTCATGCCCTCTCTCAAACAATTTTTTAAAAGATAATTCTCGACATGTGGGATTAATCATAGCCCAAAGCTTGCTTCTGCCATGTGATTAACTATTTCCACATGACTCAAAGGATGCAGGCCAAAACATTCCAGCCTTGACGCTCTTCCCTCACACCCTGTACCTAAAGCTGTGCAGGATGGAAAAAGAAGAGGGACTGCATCATCCATACTTTATAAGACAAAGGCCAAAACGCACTATGAGGAGCAATTTTTATACAATTTGGTGATCTATTTTGTTTAAGAACTGTCCCAGAACAAAATTTCTCTGCATTTATCATGTCCCAAGGATGCAATGATTTATGAAATGCATCAGATGCTATTACAAGGTTTCTCAGATCATAAACACAGCTTATAATGCATCTCAAGCATGATATGCACCACTAACAATTTCACTTGATGAAAGCTATCCTCATGCCTTTTATCATTCAGGCATGTTAGTGAGCTCCCCCAAAAGATTATTGAGGGCTCTAATAGGCTAAAAACCTATTTCAACAATTCTTTTACAGCGTTTCAATGAAGCAATGTGAAATTCTGCATCTAAATGATCCTTCCCTTAATAACTCAGGAATAATCACACCCTCTTGCATTTGTGCCAGGCCACTAGGGTGATATAACAAATTAATGAATTTATAATTTCATGAGAGGCAGTACCAGGAGAGAAATTATCCTTTGGAAAGAAACACATCTACCTTGTATGAAAGATGTTTGCACTGAAGGGGTTAGACCCTCCTCTTCCAACACGGGGTGTAAATGACGAGATTAACATAAAAAATCAGTGCTGTTAGCAAGAAATACCACAAACCATTGCAACCAACTTCTCTTTGATCTTAAGGCCATTCTCTAACAGAGTACCCAACATCAGTGGAAACATTCAGTTATTCAGAGGATTTCCTTCCAGGTAGTTATTTGAATATGACTACACCTCGTAAGTTCCAGGGAATGAGCAGGTTTTACTCTACCACTTCATGGAAAATGCATAATGTCCCACCAAAAGTCCTCTCCTCAAGAGTCAGCTTAGAATTTCTGCCCTTCCACTAGCTCACTGCCTTTCCTCTCTTGCCTGAATGTATTAAGGAAGATTTAAGTGAAGATAAAAATTACAATAAATTACATTACATTATTAAACCTGAACTTTGTCTTCTTAAACTATTTCATTTTCTCTCTACCATGATTTCCGTCAGCTTCTTATTTTAAATAACCAAATTATTTCCCCAAGAATAAAATGTTTAGCAATGCCCAGCAAGAGTTCCTTTGCCCTTGTCTAGGCTGCCATCAGACTACTTCTTTGTCTCCACACTTCCTTTATTCTATAATAGACCTTGCATTTCAAATACTTCAGTACTCTTTTTGCATCCTGCTTTAAAGCTCAAACTACAAATTTGTTTTATCATATATAACGAGTTCTTGCCACAAACCCAATATGATGTTTCCTTTTCCCAGTTACTTTTCTAATTCTTTAGTCATGTAATTTGCCCAAACCATTACCTTGTATTGACATAGCTGGCAAGCTGCACAATGCAAAAAATATTCTATTACTGCACAATATTCAATAAGCAAGCTTTGCTACATTGAATTTTACACAGTCTGCTTGAGCAAGGTCAAACCTGCATTTCCAGTTATTTCCTAAATCAGATGATGTGATTAAATTGAAAATATAAATCACTGAGTTGTTCCATCTTGAACTATAAATAAAGACACTAATAGGCCACTTTCTGTTAATTTTCCTCCACTATAGTGGAGTATACTTGCCCAGGAACAGAGTTGAAAAATACTGTAAAGATTTTAGATTATGTAGAAGATTTTTCTCTGACTCGCTAATATTTTATTTCTAGATGACAACAATCTAGAAAGAGTCCATATCCAGGAAGTCTTTTGGCTCAGTTCTTTGAAATCACCCAGTGAAAGAAGTCCTTGCAAGCCCCCTGCAGTCTTGCCTCTTCTGGATGTCCCTATTAGAGATTTCCAGAGTCTTATGAGACAGGGGAGCTACAACAGCCTCTTATTATCACTGCCCACACTAATACACCTCTCAGCCATTTCATGTGTGATTATTGCCATTGGTATTGGAAATCTGAGAAGGGAAACTTTCCAGTTCAATGACTAATGAAATGTAAGAAGAAATCAAATGAACCTCATTATGCATAGCCTTACCTGAAAAGACAGGACAAAAAGCCCACAGGTACTGGATGCTAAGCTGTGCTCTAAAGCCCAGGAAATCAAAAGCAAGGACACACCACAGTGCAACTTTCACACAGGTCTCAAGGAGTCACCAGTGCTGCAGTGAATTTCCCTTCCAGAAGAAATGGTAGCAGACTGCTCACTGCAGACAGTGCTTTTCAGTACTTTATTGCTCTATTTCCCCAGCTTCACACGGCTTCATTTGTTTGTATATAGATTTCCTTTTGGGAAGCTCCATGAGGTTCATCCCAGTGTGACCCCCCGAGGGGCAGTACAGCCGTCCCAGCCCCGCACCTTCTGCACCCCTGCCACGGGGAGGACATTCTGTGCCATCACCCAGGCCCTTAATGAAGGCACCTCATTCGTGACAGTGCTGGCCCCAGAATGGGATGCTCAGTGCATCTGATCCATTCCCTGCATGCTGCTCCCCTGAGTACCCCGAGTTTCAGTGTCAACACAGCCAAGAGAATTACAGCTCACACTTCCCTGGGTCACAGGAGTGCTGTGGCACAGGATGGCACGATACACAGCCAGGCTCCATTTCTCTGAGGCAGCTTTCTATGCCTTCACCGTGAAACTGTGCTTTTTATCTTCCTGAAACTCTCACCCTGCAGATCCAGCTGCAGTCTAGGCAGGAGGAGTGATAACATCAATCTTTCTTATCACATGGCATTGATGCATCCCCAGTGCTCTGCGGGACACACAAACTGAATGTAAAACATCATGAAAAATCATGCAATTTAAAAGAATTTTATCACAATGAAAGCATTTCAGAGGAGTATTTATATCTCATTAAACAACAAACTGCTGGGGAAGATAAGCTCCTCTCAGCTGTAGGAAGTAAGCAATTGCAAGAAATGTGGCTACACACCTAGTGAAAGATTACTAAAACCAGCCTTCCTTCTAAACCAGAGCATTGTTTCACTCGGGGCTATTTAAACAGCCTACAAATCAGCTGTACAAGCTTTCTCCCAGCTCCAGTGATTAGATGGATTTTCTCAGATTATCTGGTAAAACTTAAGTAACGAATCTCCCAAAGTACTTCTCTTTCTCAAAATCACTCCTAAAGCAGATTGAAGGATGATGGATCCACTTTATGGTAATTTTCAAATTCTTCTAGGCTGAGAGAGGTTTTAAAAAGCTTTCTCTGAAATTATAAAAAAACACACAGATAGGAGACCTCCATTTCTCTTTTAAAAGGTAGCTTCTGTGTATTTCTACTCATGGTATTAAGTATTAGCTTGGCATAAAAGCACTGTTAAGAGCCTAAGTATTTGCACTAGAATATAGGAATTCTTGCCTTGTCACCATCTTCCTTTCCCCCACTGTTCACAGAAAAAGAGGATAAAACCTGACCAAATCTGATGTCAGTATTGTCAAAAAGTCTATTTCTGAAATATTCTGACCTGTAATTACCCAGCAATTTACCATTTCCTTTATTTTGTTTTTGAAGTGTTTGCACTCTCGCTATCTTTGGTCATCTAGTCCATGAGCTCGAGAATTGTTTACTGCATCTTTTAAAATGAAAATATACCTAAGTTTGAGCAGAATTGTTCACTTTCAAAGTACACAGCCCTACTATAAAATATCTTACAAATACCTAAACCACCCTCAGTCAACAGGACTACAGAAATTTTTTTGTTACTTTGAGACAGTTGCACGATGAGATGCAACACATCGAGATGGTGACAGCCACTGAAGGGGAAAATAGCATCTCTCACAAAAGATGAGGTCCAGGAAGGATTTATTACCCAGGTGTTTGTGCAAGAGAGCCCAGCACACTCAGTAATGAGTTCAGCTGACACTAATTTGTCTTGTGCTTGTGCTATTCCTTCCAAATGAAGCAAGGCAGCAACACCTGTCGGATTAAGGTATGAAAAGAGATACAGATATTTTTCAACTGTCTGAAACTGGCAAACTTCCCCTCTAACTAATGTACACAGCTGACCACTACAGACACCTGGAGACTGTGAGGCACAGGCCCCACACACATCCTGAGCTCTACGACAACCTAAACATAGAGAACAACAAGCTATTTCAGCAAATTCTGCAGGATTAAGCCCGTGCTTCTCTGGAGATTACTCTGCAAAGAACAAGAGACAAATGCAGCTTCTTCAAAGCAAAGTGAGAAGAAAACATGTTCTTGTCGCTGAGTGAGGCAAAGAATGATGCCCTGGAATTAAACCTGGGCTGAACTTCCCCCATCTAAATTGATTCTTGTGTGATCTGACATTCCATTGCTTTTGAGAAGTCAAATATAATATATTTATGAATCAGACAGATGTCTTCAACATTACAGTGCTGTCAGCAATCCTGCCTGATGTTTAATATTTCATAGCATAACACAGAGTATTTCCAGAGAGCCACTATGTGGTGAGAAACCTCAGAGGAGACATCTGGGGCCACAGATGTCAATGGCCACTCATGCTGTGCCCTGAAGGAACACTGGAGTGGCCATTTCGTGTCATTCTGGCTACAGAATGCAAACTGGATTAAACAGAATTTGGAACACACTGACTTTTGATGAAGCTGGATCAAATCTCATTGTAAGAGCGTTAAACATTTTCCTGTCTCAAATGGAAAAATCCTTTCCTGTTCAGGCCAAAGGGAGCCTGGCACCTACTCTGAAGGGATCACGCTGGCAACATTAATAGGTGTCAGGTCAGCCACATTTCTCTTTATGCAGTACTGCTAAATCAAAGTTTGAACATGTGTGTTTCCTTTCACATTCCCCACAGATTAGCTGTTATCAAAAAGGATTAGGCTGTGAATCAGTAGTTAGATCTCAACCTCCCTAATGCTATTGCCCCAAAACAAACCCAAAAAACCAACCCAAACCTGGCCAAGCAATCACAGCAGAAAGCAGGGATTGTGTGTGCCTGCAGTGAGCTCTGAGGCACACTGCTCCTCTCACAGCACAGTTACCTGCTGTGCATTGCCACCAGGGACAGGAATTCAGCTCTCACTCCTCCTGGCACCATCACACTTGATCACAACAGCAGTAATTACATTTTTTTTTCTCAACTAATACCACCACAATAATAAGCTACAGAATGAAAAGGGAGAAGCCTGTTGAGCTGCAGGTTTTCCTGATGCAAACTGGTGTTGATCCAGCTATTGAAGTTTAATGCAGTTCCGGACTAACCTACAGATATTGCAAGAAGAACTTCATCTTGTGTAAATAAATTCTGACACAGCTGTAAATCTGATACAGAGACCTGCCAAATGAGTTTTCCAATACCTTTAGAGGAAGAAGTTCAAAGATATCTTATGGGCTCATATCAGGTCAGAAATGCAGCTGGTGAAATGAGGGAAGGCATTGAAATTATTTTAATTCCTATCCTGTAATTTAGAAAAATTGCTAAGTATCCTTTCAGCCTTCAAAGACAGTAGAAACATTATTTCATCAGCTCTGTATTGAAAATTAAGTTTCTTTTAGAGAGTTTCCTTCAATTTTATGGAAACATGAAAGCTGTTTTGGTACAGTTCCTTGTGGCACACAGCACTAATTGTGCATTTATGCTGGCTGCCTGATTTGTTCCTATACCCACACAACGTAACTTCCATAACTTAATCTAAATATCTCACCTGAGACCAGTTGTAATTTTTCAAATTTGTCCCCATTAATATCCATTTTCTGCTTATAAGACAGTGTTTATTAAATGCCTATGGTTATTAATACCCTGTATTATGTTGAACTACACTATACTGCATCTATTTTATATGTACATACACCCACACACATTCCTTTTCCCTACAAAAATATCACAAGTCAGTTTATTTTCACATCTCTGTTTCTTTATTATTCTGTTAAATCCTTGAAAGCTGCAGGCTTGTTAATAGGTGCTACATGGATATTCATAGCAACTGATATCAAAGCCACCAGGTCAAATGAATGCTTACTTAAGATAGCACTGTTTGTCACCAAGATAAAATGCCTTGTTGATGTTATGCATAAAATCAATTGATTTTAATTTTCTGGCATCTGTTTCAGTTCTCCTCACTTATTAGTGACTAGCATTCATGGCTCTAGGGGAAAATTACTGAAAAAAGATGTGCTTCATCTCCAGCTAGAGCTAAGCAGCTGGTAACATTTTCAGAGGTGCACCGGTTGGTAAAAGATTAGAAAGTTAGACAAATTCAGGTACAGCACTGGAAATCCCCGTGACACGTGAATGGCAGCATTTGCAGGATCCCAAATGCTCCACAAACATAGTACAAAGTACCAACCCCACTCGGAGACCTGGGAACACCTTCAAATTCTCCATCATATCCACAAATCCACCCCAGACTGCAGCCCAGGGAAACACTCTGGAATTGCAGCACTGCAGGGTCAGAGCCCCCCAGAGCAACGCTCAACCCAACAAGTGTGGCACTGCAATAGCCAGGCTTCCTGTGGGCAAATCCACTGGAGCACTGAGAAATCCAGCCAGAACTCATGCTCTGGAATAGCCCGAGGCACAACAAGTATGATGAGAAAGGCAAGTATGATCTCCTGAAATGTAAATTACGTGAGCTTTGAAAAGATGCCATTTCATTTGTCCTGGGTCTCAGGGAGTGAGAGGCAGCTGGGAAGCACAGGCAGCAGCAAACTGACCCTGCTGATCAGTGCAGTAAGAATCAGAGCCAGGAGGACACCTCCAGCCAGTCACAGGCACGTGGACCAGCAGCTATGAAGGAGGTGACAGAAGACTCCTACAGCAAATCTCCAAACTGAGGAACTCATTCAGATTCCAAGGGGAGAGCCATGGAAAGACTACCTCAGATGCTGTAACTTAAACAACAATACATCTTTATAACTGCAGGAAAGGGGAAGACTCCTGTGGAAGGAATAGTGAATAAAGTGGATAGTGAACCAAAAGCCAGAGGACTTCAACCTAGCTTGGACAGGGTATCAACCACGATGAAGTCTCTGTGGAAAAGGCAGACTGCCTTTGATAGATATTGAGGAAATAAAGATGGAAATTCATGGTGTATCAGCAGGGCCCAATACAGCCAACAGTGAACAGGTTAATAAAGGCATGGGTGAGCAGATCTATAAAGATCCTCACTAAATAAGGGAGTTGATTCTAGTGATAATATCCCAAAAGAAATTACAAGGATTTCAGAAATATCTTGCCTGTGCCAAAATTTTGTTTTTCTTGGGAAGATTCAGAATGTAGAAGGAGAACATTTCTATTCTGCTTTTCAAAGAGAGAGAGATGCTGCACTAAACCCTGTGCCTGAGGCTAACCACAGACAACTCCAAGGCTGCCAGGAAGGTTTTGTGATGACTCCTGCTCCTGGTGTCTGAGGACAGGGCTGATTGCAGGAGACCATCAGGCTGGGATGGGCTTTGCACACAGCTAACTCCGAAACTCCAAGAAGCAATTGCAAAGAGGTGAGATGGCAGTCAGTGGTGAGCTGATGAGCACTGCAGGGCAGCACTGCTCAGCACCCTGCTCAGGGCCGGGGCCCAGCCCTGCAGCGAGAGCTCTGTGCTGGGCACTTCAGGGCTGCCTGCACACTGCCTGCAGCCCCTGAACCTGCTGTCACCTCCTGCAGGACACACCACACCCAGGCTCCTCGCTGGGAATGTCTGCAGTCATTCCCACCACTACTCCTGCAGACAAGGTGCTTGTGCTGAGCTGCCAAGAGCAGCTCAGAGGCAGCTGCTGAGGAAATGCAGCAGGTGATGGACACTGTGAGCCAGGAGAGGAGCCAGCTGCTCAGATCCCAGCCTGCCCCCGGCAGAGTGTGTGTGCTCTCTCCTGTGCGTAGGGGAGGTGTGTCAGAGGCACAGCAGGAGGGGCAGCTCCCCCAGGCACAGCAGCACTCTGGTACAGCAGCAGTGCAGCCCCTTCCTCCACTGCTGAGCACAAAAACCAGCAGGACTGCAGACAAGGTCCTCACCTGGCCTGCAAACACTGCAAAGCCTCACCTGGGCACCTTTCCATCTGATACTGAATAATGAAAATATACAACCAAAACTCCCAACAGAATATGTGTATGCAAAAGTACCGTGCTGACCTTGAGTGTGTGAAGAAATGAATCATTTTTCACTATGTGCAACTTAAAATACTCTAAGTAAGCAGTAGTAATGCTACCTTTGTGTTTTCCTCTGGATTCTGAGCATAGGTGCTGCCATGGAAAACATCTGAAAGCAGACTCTTCTTTTTAATAACAGCACAGAAATATTAAGCTGAAAGAACAGACTAAGGAGGATTGCAGTGTAAACAGTAAGTGCTACAAAAACAAGGGGGGAGCACCAAGTGGCTAACATTATAAACACTAATTGGATTTTTCAAGAATAAATTATTTTTGCACTTCAAGTTTAGGTTTCGATTTATTTTGGGAAGTACAGAGACTATAAAAGGAGAAGTGATTTACAGAACACATACACCCAGAATGTAGAGCAGCGAGAACATGTGGTGAGTTATGGAAGTGTGCTTTGTAAAGACCACCATAAAGTCACAGCTTTCACACCAGGAGAGTGCTGCACAATCCAGCTCAAACCTTGTATTTCATACAAATTTCAGTGGACTCCTTGTTCCAGAGGCAAAGGTAAAGAGGAGGGATGGTTTTGATGGCCATAACATAGGAGGAAAAGGAAGAACAGAAGTGACCACCAAGGACCAGCCATCCTAATGGCCTTCCTGACACTGTAAGAAGGGGAATTCTAGGGTTTGATTTGTTACTTAATGGAAAGCACTACTGGGAGGAGGGAATACACGGGTACCTACCTGCTAGATACTTTTATCTTCCAGAGAAACCATTTCTATAATTGTTTACTGATTTTCATAAGGTGCATTTTTATGCAAGACATCATGACTCATTTTAGAGCCATGTAGAGCTAAAAATTTCAGTTTCATCCAGAAAAATACATATCTGATCATTATCAAGATCAGCTTGATTTTAATTACCTTATTCAAATGAATTTCTCTTCATTGATCACTAGAGTATACTGTCTGCAAGGGCCAAAGCTTTCCTGGCATCCTTTTCAGAAGCTTGGTGTAACCTGTGGGACTTTGGTCCCAGCTACTGAAAAAGGCCTGGAACACATTTAAAATAAAATTACATATCCAGGCAGAGGCAAAATGGATCCCCTGACCTAACAATTCCCTTCCATACAGATACAGGAGAGAACAATTACAGGGACAGATTTGATTTTAGACCATATCATACCTTTCCAGTACATTTGTTTAAAGGTTGCTCAGCTGCTGACAGCTCAGTGTTACTGAGCTAAGCTTTTTCAAAGCTGCATTTCAAATGAGCACCGTTCTCTCAGCTCAGAGAACCCTGAGCACAGCCCTGCCACACTGTCAGCTGTGTGACACACACCAGCGTTTCCTAAGCCTGATCCAAGGGTAAGAGGATTGTTTTACACTACATTTTAAAAGCATTACTACTTTTTCAAGCAGATATTTCATTTTATAAAAACATGAAGCATATTATATATGACAGATCTTTTTACATATTGAAGTTTATAAATATTCTTCTAAGATTTACTGTTTGTAAGTTTTACCCCATGGAGTACGAAAGATATGAGTTATAAAATTGTCCACTGCAATCCCACTTATTAGCTTAGAAGAAACAAACATTAAAGATTATGTTACCTGAATTAGGGAAAGATTTCCTTTATTAGGACACTATCTGATGCATTTGTAGACAGGTAGTGCCAACTACGCTGAAATTTTGTTATTTTGCATAAATATGGCATTCCACTGCAGGTTACATGAGGTGCTCCATTTTTTGCTTTTGCTGCATCCAAAGTTTTGAATATGAGCATTGGTTTAATAAATTATTTGGAATGACAACAGCAGGTAAGAGGAAATGACTGAAACAGATGTTATGAAGAGAGTTCCAGATCACTGATTTGCTGCACAGGAGAACCACCCTGCCCAGAGGCTGTGGAGCACTGCAGATCCATGCACACACGCTGCATGCACGGGGCAGATCCTCTCCAGGAAAGAGAGCCCCCAGCTGTAAGGGAATTCTGCAGCTGCTCTGCAATGTATGATCCAAGGTGCAGAGCACTCCTTTCAGATTTACTGGAGGCAGGAACAAGCCTTCCTGCAGCAGAGAACAAACAGCCAGAGTTACAAAGGAAACAGCCTCTGGATGGTAGGGTTAGTACCCAGCTGCACAGGAGCAGCTGAGTGACAAATGCTATCTACAGCCACGGATGAAGTACCCCCAAGTCACTCAAAGATACCCAGAACTGCTCCCAAATTATTGACAGCCATGAGATGATGGCAGAGATCTTCACATAAAAGCAGAGGATGATAGCAGGGGCCCCAGGGATATAATCACTAATAGTTAATTACTGTCCCAGAAGGAATGTGGCCATGAGACTGGCTTAAGAGACAGCAATGTGAACAAAGAGCACAAACAACTGTGCACGAGGTGAGCCTGTGAACACACAAAGAAAGAAAAATGAAGTGATCCTCGTCATTCATGAATATTAGAGAGTAAGACCACTACTCTGTTCCTTCTCTTTTTGCCTCCCCAAGAAAAGGAGGAAAAAAAGGGTTAACTATGCATGTCCATACAATAACTTGAATTATTTCATTACTGCCTCTCTGGCACTCTTCCAGTAAAACATCAGCTAGATTTTCTTACATCCTCTAGATATTTTATTTCTCCGATCAACTGAACCTGAGACACATTAAATTTTTAGAATTCAGAATTAAGTGAACAAACTAATGCCATTCAAGAGAATTCAACAAACCGGCTGCCTAGACAGTAACTGAAGTTAAAGCAGCAATTTACAGTGGCTACCAGAGGAGATTTAAAGCAAACCTTTGTGATCACTGCACCAAACAGGCCTGGAGAGCAATGGTATGCTGGCAATGCAGAGCCCCTGAGGGCTGCACAGATTTTCTTTGGGGCTGTCCCCAGTGGCAGCAGCTGTCACCCCTGGCAGGTCCCAGGCAATGTCCCTGTCCCAGCAGTGAAGGTGTCCAGCCCCCTGTGGCAGGCTCAGGAAGCTGCACACCTTGCATCAACTCTCACTGGTAACAGGACACGAAAAAAATACTCGGAGATTACAAAATGCAATAAACGTTTTAAAGCACTGACAAACATTTGTTTCTGAAAAGCTCCCACTTCTATGATGACATCCCTTTTCCAAGCCCCTTTCAGTTCCTACTCACCTACACTGGAGTTGGTAATTTCGACAGTTTTCTGCACACTCAATATTTGTTTAACAAACCTTCACAGTTCACTTATGTAGAAAAATACATCACTGCAGCTGTACTGCCTCCTGAACATCCCTGAATAAATGACCATTTCTTCTCATAAGAACTGTCCTTACTCCAGAGCCAGAGCCAATGCCGTTTTTTTATCAGTTACATTGCTGCTGATCCCATTCAAAGAACACAAAGAAGAAAATCTGTCTCAATTCCTACGCAATTAAGAAAGATCAGGGAGAACAAGGAAGTATAATCCCTAGAAATGACATTTCCATTCCACTCTTCTGCTCTAAATGGAGCCAAAAGCAAAGAGAACAAAGCTTTTGAAAAGTGAGGAGCTTCAGATACTCATGATCTCTGAACTCATTTCTAAGTGCAGCAGTTAATTCAGGTCTGGGGGGAACAATTTCTCCACGTGAATGTTGCTCTCCTGTTCCCCTAGGGCTCCTGGAGAGATGAAAACAGGAGGCTGTTTTCAGCCATGACTCACCATCAGCAAGCAAGAATTCCAAATAACCCTAAGTGTAACCGTGAGAGTGAGTAATTGATCTCCAGCCAAAGAGCAGTGTCATTTGCAACCTGCTGGGTTGGCACCCAAGAAAAAGCAGTTATCTCTTATTCACATGTCATACCTGAATAGATCCAATCTTCATTTAAGCAATCAAAGAGACTGTTTCCAGTATGGAACCAACTGTGCAGACTCAAGTCATGTCTAATGTTTTCTAGATTCTGCACACCTTCATCAGTCGGTTTCTCTGTAGTTCTCAGCCAAGAGTAATTAATTCCATTAATTACTGCATTCAATAATCTGCCAGAAGGTCAACATTTTTATTTTAAAGAAACAGTGCACAAATGAGTTGGGGAAATCTGAGGCACACAGGAAGCCAAGAAGGATCGCTACTAATTCTAGGACTGTGGTCATCTTCTTGTCCCAGAAGAACCTCAGTACCCAGTGACCTGGCTGAAGACAGTCCTCCCTAGAGCAGGAAATATTATTTCCAGCCCACACAGTCTGGACAGTTTTGCAGAGCAAGGAACAATTTTTACACTATTTTTATTTTATAGGCTCAGCTTCTTTCCATCCTAAAATATTAAACTTGCCCATGTACAAGTGGCAAGTGCATTTTCAGTGCTCCTCACATGCCCAAAGATGACGAGGGACTGTTAAATGTGGGTAACTGTTAGAACACACAGGCACTACTGGAACACATACAGAGAGGAAGATTTTCCTCTATTAACAAGCACATGTAAAAAAGCTGAATTGATGACTACAAGGTTAGACATGGTGGGGGTTCTGGTAAAGTATCTGTCAAGTTATGTCACAAACTGGAGATGGGATGCAGATTTCATGAACAGCTGCACAGTTTATGGTATGAGATAATGATGTATATGAATGAACATTAATTTAATATTAAGCTGATATAACTTGACTTCCTGATGTTCAACACAGTATTTTTAGTCTAAGAAATACCTCTTAGTTACTGAAGCAGCAGAGCTTCAGGTCAGAGTGAAGCACATCAATTTTAGTAGCATTAGACCGTGGAACTTCTACCTTCGGTCTTAAGTTTACAATGTAACAGTGAGAAGCCCCCTAGCACTGCAATATTTAACTTACCTGTTCTCTGGTATTTTCAAATGTTCATCAAGGCTATCTATGTTCAGTGGCAGCAGCATGCCTCCATAAATCATACAGACACTTCATTTTCATCAAAAATCCCCATTTACGTAAGAGAACAAAACTCGCCCATCCCCAGCTTGTAAAGATGATTCTGTTACATGGCCAGCAAAGCACTCTCTCTTTAGAGAGAAGGAAGGAGAGCTGTAATGTTAATATCAAAGGCCTCAAAATAAGAACCAGGTTACCCTCCCAATGTAAAGGGCTGCAGCTGTGAGCTGGAAGCACTGCTGCATTTACTGTGGATCTGAAGCGCAGCTAGCAGTGATGGCCAAGCAGCGCTATGTCCCTGCTGAAATCAGGAAATGCAGCAGGGAGGAAGGCAGCACTTCTGTACCACACAGCACTGGCATCAGCTGGGCTCCCCAGATAAGGCTGGATCACTTACCTGAGCCCATGGCTCCTGGCTGCCACTGGGGCGCTGCCTGCCGAGGCGCAGGAGCTGCCCAGTGCGTGCCCTACCCAGTGTGTGCCCTGCTCAGCCCAGCCCAGCCCTGCCCAGTGCGTGCCGTGCCCAGTGCTGTGGCACTTCAGCACCATGCTCTGAGCTCATCTCAGTGCAGCTGCTGCCTCTCAGCAGCTCTGCAAGACCCAAAGAGAAGAAAACACGAGTGCCCATAAAGAGTGGACAGTGAGCGCAGGGAGGGAAAAGCACTGCTGCCTCAGGAGCAGAGAACAACTCCAAGGACAGATGTGTGTGAACTGACCATGCACACACAGGGCTACACCAGCACACGTGTTTGTACCTATTCATCATTACATTCCTGGGGCATGTTTTCAAGAGACATGGTGGAACATTAAATTTACTTTTATTTACAGTTGTGTGGAGTAAGTTCATAAAAGCAACTGCAGGGTGCTGTCCTGATGAAGCAGGGGATCATGAGAGTGCTTTCCAACCCCCTGTTCTTATTTTCTTTTTTGATACGGCTGCAGAGAAGATAATTATGAGATAATCCATTTAAAAAGCTAAGAATATATGGGGATCCTCATACCCACCACCAAAGTTCACTTACTGTTCATAACATCACACAAACAGCATCCCTCACTGCAGTCCTTTCCAAGCTCAGAGCAGAGGTTGTGAGCTGCCAGCAGTCACCTTTCAGCTGCCTGCAGATGCACAGAATGCAAGTGCCAGTACAGAACGGTGCCTTGTGTCTCAGCTTTTGTTACAGCAGCACATCCAACATCTGCATGTGAGGGTTTTCACATCTTCGTGTCTGTGTGCAACCAGAACACAACTGCAAAGGAGCTGGTGAGACGTGAAACACTCTGCTGATGCAGAGCATTCAAGTTTCATTAGATGCTGCAGCCTGCTTTATAATTGAAATTGTTTGTTGGTGCTGCACCTTAAAGTTGTACAGCTACAGTTATTTATTCAGCTAACTTCCATAATATTTCTGATATAAACTACTATAGTTTTAGAGAAAATGGTATTTTGAAATTTATGCTGCTATGTAAAGATGAGCAGATACATAATTTTTATACTCAAAACTTTCTGTGAAAATGAATACTTTAATATATATACCTAAAAAAGCAGCTTGTTCAACAGCATCTGACTGGCATTTAGACAATGTATGATGAAAAGATATTTTGAGAATATTTGAAATAGATGATTAGTTAAAACAACATTTGAAAAGCAAATATTTATTTAAAATATAGTAACTATGTCCGCTTTCAGGTGTACACTTGAATATTCATAGTCAAGCTTAATGAATATTTCCTGCAGAAGTTCTTTGCCCCTTCACAGTAGCATATTTATCACATTTTCCCAAAGACAGAAACGTTTTGCCATTAAAATCTGATTGCTTCACTTGCAAGTTATAAAGATTTATAGTATCTCTCAGGTGGTCTGAGAAGCATCACTAACACAGAAGTGTTGCTCTCAAGGACAACTGAGAAATTTTTAGATGTTTTTTAGATTAGAAAAACATTTTCAGGGACCAGTTTTGTTTTTTTGCTGAAATCCCTGGATCTGCCATTGCCATTGGTCTGCACAGGCAGCCCCTGCTCTGCAAGAATCCTGTGTACTGAAGGAAACATTGCTCAGCCTGGATACAGCAAAACTGAGGATTGAGCATGAGACAAGGACCATGCAGATATCATTTAGGAAGGAGAGAAACCCTGGAGCGAGGCTGGCTTTGCCTTCCTAGCCTTGAGTAGCTGTCGAGCTGCTGCAGGGCAAGATTTTGTACAGAAATCAATGCTGCAGGGTGATTCTCCCAGAATAATTATGGCTTGTGTCCAGATCTCATTTACCTCCTCCCCAAAGAGACAAGAAAAAAGACAGCATCTGGATATGGGGGGAACATAAAGATCCCAAATGCAGGGATTTAAACAAATGAAGATTAGCTGATAATGGGATTTGCAGAGTAAATTAACCTGCACACCACCTGAACTTTACTGCCAGCAGTGTCAGCTGACAGCACCTCAGAGGAATCCCCTGGGAACGCAGCCACTGCTGTTTGCTTCAGGTAATGCTTCCTGTAGTCAGAATTTGCCAGTTGCTCTGAGCAACTGGGTGTACAGAGATCACTTCTCTGTCCTAATTTCATGATGTGAATTTCTTAAGGAAGAAAACTAGTTTCCACATTTTTGTCATTATTTTATTGCCAACTTTCCTAATGAATTACAAAGACCAAGAACTATGCTGAAAGCCAATTCTCACATAGTAAGGGTGAAGAAAAAAAAAGCTCAGTAAAATCTGATTTTCCTCATCACTGGCTCTTTCATAGCCCAATAATCCATTTTTGGAACACATTCTAATCTCAGGCACAGTGTGGGCATCCCAGCATACCTAGAAAAATCTGTTACTGTGCATCATGCGTGATATTAGAATCTGGCCCTTCCACTGTAGATGGAACATTTGCATCAAGTTCTTACAAGTTTTTGTAATAGCCATGTTTTCTAAGATTTGCAACTGTGCACATTTTAGCCTGGACTGCCGTTCAGTCCACAGATGGCAATTATGAAAAGCCCTCACATATGGCAACTACAAACCCCCATTTGTCTGAGACTGCAAATGTACAAATTCCCCAGAGAGCTCAGCCCCTGCACACGGCCCCTTTCCTGCAGTGAACAACCAGCAAGGCCAGAAAGTCACTCAGAGCCAAGACACGTCACTGGCTGTGATTTTACCTGATTTACCTGATTTATTTCTCCATCTTGAGAGTGAGGGAACTTTCTGAATGCACTCAGGAAACCCTCTAGGCATGCGTTTAACTTCATATCCAGAATTAGCCCCAGGGAGATCAGTCACATCTCTACTTGGACAGATTATCAACATTTTGGTCAGAATTTGGTTTTCTCCCCCCCAGCCAAGTGTGTACCTGAGCTCACGAGGCCCAGTACAGGCTGTACCCAGGGGCCTTTCTGAGCAGCTTCCAGGAATGCTGAGGAGGGGATCAAGTCTTGCCCTGTCCCTGGCAGGAAGGGGCTGGTGGGCAAACACACACTGGGCATCTTCAGCATGTTGAATGCTTTTCACCAGTGGACCTCCTCAAATGTCTTTAATACAATTTTCAATAGCACAGGTCGTTTTTCTTCAGAAAAACATCACCTTTTGTTTGCTAGTTTATTCTCTTAAAACTTGCCAGTCAACTCCACTGCAGTCTCAAACACCAATTACTTTGCTTTCCAAGGGCTGCTCAACTTAATTTCTGTGTTATGTTTTATTAAACCTACACAGAAATAACTCATTCTCCTACTTTTTTTGAAATTACCTATAATTCCTTAGTCGCAGCCCTCCAGTCTAACATCAACTTGTTCAATAGCTACAGAGGCTCTACAAACATGGCATGGCCTTTCTTTCCATTCATCTGAGATCAGTGCAACTCTCTGCATGATTTTATGGCTATACAATCTGGAAATGTTAAGTGCTAGATAAATGTATGTTATTATTCTTTTGCCTCACGGAGATGTTCACAGCACTTTCATTTTGATTTTTCACCTGTCATTGACTAAACTGCCACCCAATACTGGCCTCAAGATTTACACTTATGTTTGCATAATAATTTTCAGAGCCTCAAATCAAGCTCCACAACATCTCTGATTTTTGGTAGGAATCCAGCTTCAGGTTTCATGGAGCCTGCTGGTTTTTTTAATAATACAGTAATAACTTGATTTTTGTCATTTGCTGCATTTTCCTCCCAAATCTGTCTGAGAGGCAAAATACAAATCATTCTTACAAGGGCATTAATATCCTGGTGTGTTTTCCTGACTTACCTTCCCAAGTGTGCTGTCGAAGCACACACTATTTATCTGACAGAAGCATGTAGAGAAAAGGCTGAGTTGCAGACCCACAGCATTTCCTTGGAAGCAGTGACATTCTGCTGATCCGGATGACATCTGCAGCAGGTGCTGGTTTTTGGTGAAGGAGTTAACCCGTGTGCTTGCCTTCAGCACACACCACATAAAAAGAACAAAAGCAGAAGTCTTCTCCAGTTTATCAGTAGGTACCTGAACCCTCCAAATAACCATCAGCAAGCTGCAACCATCTCTGCTGCTGCTGCCTCCTGACTTGAGGAATGCCTCGTGTGCTTTCACCCAGCCACTGCAGCAGGTTGTCAGCACGGAGCTTTTGGAGTGCATTTCTGTCCTGTTAACTCCACATCCCTCCGGTCCTGCTCCAGGCTCTCAGCCCCCTGTTCTCATCAAGGACAGCAAAAGCCTTCCCATCTCAAGCAAAACCACCTTGTCTCAGGAACATGAGGACATAGTATTTATCCAAGTGACACCCCAAATCCCAGTAAGGTGCACAGGATGCAAACCAACCCACAGTGTAACCCACTGCAAGTGCTCATAACATGCCAATGAACCTGGCTTTTCTCCATCAACTGAACTCTGCCACTCTTCCCTTCTGATAGCACTTATCTTTTCTTTAAGAGAAGTCTTCAGATGTTCAGGACCTCAAGCTTCTCAGTATTTTTCCTCTGAAAATAAAGCTTTTGTTCATAACAATGATACTGCAATTCAGTGTTTCCCAGCACCCTTCTCAACTTCTTTCCCCTTATCTTTCCAATCATTTTCATGCTATTGAAAGCTAACAGCTTTGTTTGCCATCCTGCCTTCTTGTGCTATTATACATCAGAGCCTTCACAACAGCTGCTTTGATACACTGTACATCACCACTGAGCCACTTCGCTCATTAAAGAAACAATAATTAAGAGCAGTTTGTTCGTTTTCAAGTAAACAAAAATTTCAACACTAAAAATTCATCTGAGAGACTCATCTGGCTCTACCATTCATCTCACCTGGCTTCCTTGAAACAAAATAATCCACAGACAGCAGCTGTTCCAAAAGGATAGGCCTCTCCTATAAACCAGACCCAAACACAACTTTGCAATGGCTGTGCTTTAAGTATTGCAGAAGTTAACCAGGAGGGAGTGCTCAGTCAGAATGGCATTCCCTGTCTGCCCAGGTTTTCCATCCACCCAGGCAGCAGTTCCCAGCCCATGTACACTGGAGAAAACTTAAACCAGGAGCCAGGACAAGGGTCTGCAGGGTGGCAGCAGCATTCTGCAGCATGGCTCTGTACAGTGTTTAAATCAGACTGTGAGCACTCATGGGGAGGGACCATATTTTACCCTGCTCCTCAGTGACAGGTAAGGAACAAGAGTTTTGATTCTACCTAGACTGGGTGTGTGGTGCAAATAACATTGATGAATGTTGTTCTAACGCTCTGGTTTAAAAACCTGTCTTCTGAAAGAGTAAAGACCTCCTGTCTAGACGGAAACTCTAATTTTTCTGTCTGGGCAGGAAACCAAATCATACAGCAGTGAAGATTACAAAACATAAATGAGGAAAAAGGGAAAAAAAGCAGAGAGGAGTAGCACACTTACTAATATGCTTTTTCCCAAGACTAGGGAAAGGTAAAGATCTTTCCAAACACATTTAGAGCATCAAGCACAGAAAAATCAGACCCTGTTGTAACCACAAGGCAGCGTCCATGTTTGTGTTCATCACTATCTGTGTGTGTGAACCAAAATCTGACTGTTCCCTGGTGTATCCACCTTTCCTCTCATGACCCCAGAAAAACAAACTTTCAGGACAAGATCGTAGTATTCCTGCAAGCTACAAGTCCATGAGCCCACTTCCCTGAAACTTCATTCTTGTATCTGTAATCAGCAGTGAGCTCACATTTACATTAGAGGAATTTAGTGACTGAGGAGTGCCACCAATGCATTTCTTGCCAAGCGCCCTACTGCAGCTGCTGCAGCAGTGCTGGCAGTGAGGTGTTTGCACAGCTGCCTCTGCACCTGACACCAGGCAGGAGGGGTCCCGAGTCATTCACATCAGGGCTGTCCTATTTGCATTCCTCAGCAGGTTCTTCTGGCTGCAGTGCCTTTTACAAAATAAACATTGCTGAAATGGTCCTGTCACTGTGCAGTTCTCAGCTGAGGCTGTCAGGACAGTGCACAGATATGGCACAATTCTTCCCTGAAGGAAGAATTCCCTGTGTAGCTCGCTGCTCATTTCCTCTGCCAGCAGAACGAGCAGAGGATTCCAGAAGAGCACAGCTGAAACAGGGTCAGGGGGTCAGCCTTCTCCAGGATGCTGCAGTGAAATGGACTGTAAAAAGCTCCTGCTGTGTGTGAGTGCAGGAAGGAAGGATATTATAACAGCCCTGCTCAATACAAGGTAGAAGCAGAATTTCAAACGCAGGCTGATGATTGCATTCTCTACTGGAATTCAATGTAACTGCAACTTCACATGCACAGCAAAACAATTCCTAGAGCATTTTCCCTGTCCTGCAAGGAGTGAATAGGCTGCCGAAGTCTCCCTCCAGAAGTCAAGAAGATGAAGGTGTATATATAAACACAGCATCCCCAGAGCTGTGAAGGGCTGAGCAGTTCAAGTCCCAGCATTTCTGTGTCTCCATTCTGCAGCTGTGTGATGCCCTTGTAGTGCAATTTTATCCCAGAGTAGGAGAGGCTGCTAGCGCAGCCCTGCACTGCACTGGCACTTGTGCATGAACAGGGACATTGCCCTCTCTCCTGTGCCTCCACTAACACCCAACTGCATCACACACTTCAGCGTCCGAGCAAAAGCCACAGCAGCAAAGAGCAAATACACAGCCCCACGGACAGCTGGGATGTGGGACACAAGGACTAAGGACATCTTTCTGACTAATTAAGATGACAGATTTCAGGCCTCGGCTTTTTTTTGAGGATGCTCTCCTGCCAGCTAGCTCTCTATCCTTAAGAAGCACAGGGAAAGATCATCCACATCCAACTTTGATGTTATCCTTTAATTCCATGTCAGAGGCTTTGTCTCCTGCAAACTCTTGAAGAAGAAATACTTGACCCAAAACAAAAAGTTCCAGATGGTTGGATGGTATTTTTTGTGCTAAAAATAGATTTGGAAAAAATCCTGAACTAGACCCCTTGCCTACCAACTAAGCTCTCATTTTATTTGAGTGAAGCTGTTTTTGTATACAGCGTAACAGAATTCTCTACAGTCCTTCCAAGACAGATCAGCGTCTAATAGTTGTGGTCTGACAAGCACCAATACCTGGCCAATAGATTAATCATTTGTCCTTTAGAAGTTCTGCTACAAAACTGGAATATTTGTTTCCTCTTTGGGTGGGATGGGCAGATAGCAGACTTCCAGACAAACAGGACACATCTGCTCAAACCTTAGGTCTTTGTTCTCTCCTCATTACAGAGTATGCTCTCTCCTGGCTTTTCCAAGATTCCTCTGGCTGGCTGCGCTGGCTAGAGCTCAGCTACAGTAGAGGAGCACAACACTGAGAAGACAGAAATGATGGTATTGAGACAGGGAGGGGTGCTTCAAAAGCACTTCATGCCATCTCCATCTGTGTAGGACACCTGCAAGATGATTAGGAGGAGCTGGAGTTCTGGACTCCAGCTGGACTCCTGGAGGCTGCTGGATGTCTGGGGAGGAAGATCTGTACAAAGAGAAAATCCACTCAACACCTCAACAGCCACGCTTGCCTACAGCACTGTCAGGGTGCAGCCTCTCTGCAAGCTGCAGCCTCCAAGGCCATGGATGAATACTTGGGAATGCAGCCACCGTTGACTGAAGTAGTGCAATTAGCATGAGAAGCAGCAGCCCATCCATCTGCTCACTAGCAGGGCCATGGAAACACATCCCTGTGCATCCCTCAGTGCTCCCAGGAAACCAACAGCTCCATCCTGAGCTCAGAGCACCACAGCCTGCCCGAGTGCTTGGGAAAGGCAACAGCACAAGCAGTGGCAGGAGCTCACTGCAGCATCCCCCACAACCACAGGGTGCTGCATGGAGAGGAATGATATTCTCATTTCCATTGCAGCAGCAAGGTCCCTGCTAGAGCAGCACAGCTCCTCCAGAGGCAGAGGAGCTGGAGGGAGGGCAGGAGCTGTTCACATGTGCAGGCTGCCCAGGGCAGATCCTGCCCTTCCAGAGCTCACCAGACCGCGGGCAGGAGGGAGGGAGCACGCTGCTCTGGGCACACAGCCTCCCAGGGCCAGGGCTCCAGGGCAGCCTGCCTGTACCTGAGCTCACTGTGCCTCAGAGGAAGGCGGTGCAACAGCCCTGCACCTACAGGCGAGAGACATACAGCTCAAACGCGTCAGGCACGCAGAACAGCACTGCTGCCCTCAACAGCAAACCCTGCAGTTATGGAGAAGGCTACAGCACAAATAGCATTCTGATTTTAATCTGTGTACAGTAGCAGAGTTTGGTTTTCTTCAGCCACTGCTGTCATGTACCACTGACAACTCTGCTGCCTTGGTCAGCCCAAAGGTCCTGTAGCTCAGCACCCCATTTCTGACAGAAGAATATAAAACCACTGCAAGATTATTTCATCTTTCCTTTAGCAAACCCTTCAAACTACCTGAGCCAAATGTGGTATTTTCATATTTTACAGCCTCTTACAGGACTTTCTTTCATGAACCTGCCTTTATAATACTGTATTTAATCCAGCTATATTTTTTGTATCCACAACATTTTTGAGCAGCAGAAATTAAATGGTAGCCCCATAGCTTCTGGGAACTCTTGAAGCAGTACCTTCTTTCACAAAAAAGAAAAACGACACAGTAATACAGAAATGAGAAAAATATCCTCAAGCACTCCGGAAAAACAAAGTATTTTCCAATTAAAAAGCAATGGAGACAAAATAGGCACAGCCTCAAGAGAAAGCAAAAATCCTGCAGGAGCAAAATGTGTAAGGATGTGACAGAGTGCCAGGAATCCTGAGTGGACAGTAAGACAGGATGGAAATGCCATCTAGAACACTGCCATGGCCAGGGGAGCCAGTCTGACACCCAGAGAGGAGCTGCAGGGTAAGTGTGGCAGCACGTCCCTGCCCTGCCATGCCAGCAGCCCATGGCAAAGGAACACTGACGGGGAACTGCACAGACCTGCATGAGATGAGGGATTACAGCATCCTCAACAGCTTCAGTAGCTCTGCTCTGGAACCAGCCTGACTTTCATCCTGAACGCTCACAGCTGCAGTGTGCACATGGAAGTGGCTCTCACAGCCCTGCTTTGCTTTCTTTGTGCCTCAGACACTGCTGTGCCACGGCACAGCGTGTACCCAGAGCACTGCAAACCATCCAGTGAAACTGCCATGCAATCAAGTCCACCTCTGGCTTTAGCTGTGGAAATGCCACACCCCACTCCCCCAGGCAGGCGGGTTTTACTGAGCTGGGCTCTCAGGGGAGCCAGGGCAGGGCCCAGTAAAATGTTGTAGGTCTTTATTCAGCTATGATGAGTGGTGTCCTCGAGTGTCCCTTGAAATTACAGGACAGGCTTTCCCTGGACAAAAAGTGCATCATTTTGACACTTGCTGCCAGGGTTGTAAAAGGCAGCAAGCAATTGCTGCTAAATGCCCAGATCCTGAGAAGTGTGCAGAGTAACAGTGCTGCTTAAAGCCATTGACTGTGTGCAACTTCCCTGCTATTAGCCAAGATTACCAAGTGAACTGGCAGATCCCAGCACATTTTTGATATTAAAGTGATGGGAAACTACTTAAATACCGATGCATTCATTACAAAAACATCTTTTTGGCATTTATTTCCAATTAACGCTTGTGCCTTAGCACAGCCAATTTTGCTCATGATATTCAAACGTTATGGCTGTGTGAACGAGCAGACATGATTATGGAAATGCTGGCTCCCATTCCCCAAAATGGGTATTTGTAAGGAGGCTGTCAATTGGAAATATCTGGAAATCTGTCAGGAGTTAAAGCGCATTTTAAAAGGCCATCTGTGTACAAGAGGCAATCACACTGAAGCGCTCTGCTGCTGGGCACGGCAGCAGAGGTGCAGTTGGTGGCACTGCTGCCATCAGAGCATCTCCTTCAGCTGTGCTGTGCCCCTGCCAGCACACGGACACCCAGGACAGCCACAGGCTGAGCTCCAGCAGGAGCCTGCACCACCATCAACTGCACATCAAGGACGGAGGAACTGGCCAAAAGGAAGCCAAAAGGCTAAATACAAGGCCTGGTATTAAAGAGTGCTCACAGTACAAAACCAAAGGCTTTCCTGGCACGGACACAACTGGAATCACAGCCATGTCTATCATCCAAGTGGTTTGCTTTAGAAATGAATTCCATAAATGTTCAAACAGCTGCACAGGACCTAGCTTCAAAAATCTAGTAAGGTAAATAAAGCACGAAGCCTGCCTGTCTCCTCAGCTAGCTGCACTTCAGTGTTTTAAGCTATCTGCTGCATTTGCACTAGATACATCTTGAGACCTGAGCATTTGGGGTTTTTCTGATGGGATTTGTTCTGTGCTCAACCTCTGACAGAAGGAATATTGCCTGTAAGGCTGTGAACAACAGCAACAAAAGAAAAACAGGGAGAAAACAAACCTGTTATAAGTTTGTTGAGTGCTTTTCTTGGTGACTTTGTAAACGTTTTTATTGTGTCTTCAAAGTCTGCTTATTTACAATACACAACAGCATTAGCTTGCAGAAATAATACCTGCAATCTGACTCTAAAAAGTTACAAGATTTATGACTATCAAACAACGAAAAATTAAACCGCTCAAATTATAAAGCTGTTTTTACAATATTGAAAACTGCAACTATTTTTAACACTCATTTCAAACAGATCAAGTATTGCCACTTCCAAATGTGCAGTAACTGCAGTCAAAACCAATGCTAAAATCCAAGAAATACTCACAGGGCACGTTATCGGGTCTTGGTGCTGCCAGTTTGGTACACAATGGTTGATACTTTTCATTATTTCTCAGTAATTTTACATTCATAACTTAGCTTCAATTTTTAATGTCTGTGAGAGCAGACATTTTTCAGAAATGCCTAAAGAAAGCATTAAAAAAAATGTAAATTCAAAAGAACAGAAGTAGGAAATCAGACTGTTCTGTAGATCCAAACAAACTCTAAGAATCAAAACATGTGAGGGGAACAGGGATTCCTTCCTGGCACTCATCAAGCAGATATTAATTTAGGAACACACACACAGCTGTATGTGACTGTAGTGCCCTGGCCAGCTGCTTCATGCTTTGAGCAGATATTAATTTAGGAATACATGCACAGCTGCATGGGACTGTAGTGCCCTGGCCAGCTGCTTCACACTTAACAAAAAAAGCAAACAGAAAACTCCAATGTGGTCCAAGACAGATTGGGAGGAACAAGCCAGAGACAACTGTATAAACAGAGGCCATGTTTGTAAGAGCTCATTAATGCCAAATTAGTGAGGAACATGAGAAGGTCTGCACTTGTTCCAGCCAGCAGCAGAAGTGAGGCTTTACCACCGAAGGGTATTTTGTGTTGAGTCCAACTGGTTTCTTTCCACTCACAAAGTCCCACTGAACCAACCAGCAGGCTGCTGTCAGAATATTTTTGGTTGACTGAGTGCCAGAAATGCTTTTTTAATGGGACAGTGACAGATTCTGAGAGGCAGATGTTCAACCTTGCACATGAGAACACGAGTCCCTGGGAGCTGTTTGCTGAGGCACTTGTACAAGCCACAAGCTACTTAGGCAAGCAGGAGGGCCCACAGGTGGCAACCTCACCAGTGACCCCAGGCTGAACTGCCTTTAACGAACTGTGTGCTACAGGATTTGATTATTTCTCATCAAGACCTAAGTTACTCCTGCTGAAAGTACAAAGTTGGTGCTTTCTCTCTGATAGAGCAAACCTCCTGTTCCCAACAAGGACTTTGGGGCTCTGGAATCCATCCCTCTTCCATGGTTTACTTCCAGCAGTGACCCCCAGTCCAAATACACAAACGCAGGCAATAAGCTCTGCTGAGCACAGCCAAGCACTGCCCTGTCACATCAGGCAGCCAGGCCCAGAAGCACAGGGCTGATGCAATCTGACGGGCTTCACAGAGAGGCTGGTTAACACCACCACATACTTAAGAGAAGACACAGGAGAACCACTTGCTGAGGTGCCCTTCTGAATAAAAGGCAAATTACCAGAGACACTGTGAATGTCAAGAACATACTAAACACATCAGTGTGTGAAGAGGTCTGCCTGGGATTCTTCAGCCCCAATTCTGCCATAACAATTAGTGTTGTTTTGTGGAAAGTCCATCTAGCAGATACATGATTTCAGTCTGCAAAGGCACTGTTAGGAATAGGGGGGAAAGTTTGCTGTCTTGGTCAATCTGAGCTCCAATAAGGAAACAAGCAGCAGCCCAGTAGCCAGAACTGACAGGATGAATTGAGAAAGGCTTTCCATCTAACAGGGAAACCAAACACTCTGAGGTGGGAGGAGTATCCTGCACAGCTCAGCAGCTGCAGCAACAGCAGCCAGCACTCCCAGAGCAGCAGCCAGCACTCCCAGACCAGCAGCCAACACTCCCAGACCAGCAGCCAGCACTCCCAGAGCAGTAACCAGCAGTCCCAGACCAGCAACCAGCAGTCCCAGACCAGTAACCAGCATTCCCAGAGCATTAACCAGCAGTCCCAGAGCAGTAACCAGCAGTCCCAGACCAGCAACCAGCACTCCCAGAGCAGTAACCAGCAGTCCCAGACCAGTAACCAGCATTCCCAGACCAGTAACCAGCACTCCCAGACCAGCAACCAGCAGTCCCAGAGCAGCAACCAGCACTCCCAGAGCAGTAACCAGCATTCCCAGACCAGTAACCAGCATTCCCAGAGCAGTAACCAGCACTCCCAGAGCAGTAACCAGCACTCCCAGAGCAGTAACCAGCATTCCCAGACCAGCAGCCCCTCCTGGGCAAAGGCAGGGTCCCGAGCCCAGCTGGAACCAGCGCTCATGAGAAATCCTCCTCACAAGAGGTAACTACACTGGGGTCAGGAGCCTCAATTACAATTGCAGCCTATGGGGCTGGGTAATTCACCTCCCAGGAACAGGGCCAGCCTTGTGCAAAGCTGCTGAAACAGAGAAGTGGAAGAATGCTGATGGCTGCAGAAAAGCTCTCTGGGAAGTCAAAAGAATTTATATAAAAGATAGAGTGGAAGCTAGAAACAATCAAATAGGAAACAACGAAGAAAAGCAACAGTTCTACATAAAAGAAGCACCTCTACAGAGATTAAAAATAACTTATACATGCTTTTCTGCAGCCATGTAAGCAGAAAGATGGGGAACCTGCCTGCCTGCCTTGCTCACTTTGAACTGACAATATGAAATATGGGAATAATAAACATGCAGGATTGCTTAGTGGAAAAGAAAACAATCAGAGCCTCTGGAACACAAAAATCAAAGAATATATCAAAGGTGCCGTAACCAGTACCAAGCAGGAAGTGGAATCATATGTTACAGAGTAGTTTAAAAGTAGCTGGCCAAGCCATCTAGTCAGTTTAATAAGCTGTGATCCCATGAAACTGATATTCTGGGCAAGAAGAAGAAAAACACCATTACTGTCCTATTTCAGCTGTGCAACAACACAGTGATGGCAGAGCTTCACTTACGCCCAGTGCAGAGTGGCAAACATACTGGGACATGTTCTGGAACATCAATTCTGGGACCAAAATTTCACAGCCAGCCAGGAAATTCAGAGAGCAGGCAGCAACTCTTGGCTTTGCTGGAAGCAGTGCCTGGCCCAGGTTCTCCTGGTTTTGTTTTCCAGCAGGTGCTGGAGCAGAGCTGCATCTCCCCAGGGGCCTGGCTCAGGTGCTCAGAGCAGTGAGCACAGGGAGGGCACAGGATGGGCCCTGGCTGCCCCTGGGCTGCAGCAGGCTGGGCTCACAGCACAGCAAGGCTTTCCTGGGGCTCTCCCTGCTGGGACCCTGCTCTGGGAACAGGAGCTTCCCCACTGGCAATTCCCATTTGAACCCCTGCAGCTGGCAAGCCTCAAGCTGCCCCTTGTGCAAGTGTCATGGCAACTGCATCCAGTAAATCCCAGAAAGGAGGGTGGTGCACAACTGGGGCACAGCTCTGCTACCTTCCACTGGAATTTCCTGAAAAACTACCCACAGCAATAGGCTGAGCTCCTCACAAACGGTAATACATTTTCTATTGTGAAAATAATAGGAGAAAACCCCCAAAACATCTACTTTATATGAAAAATGTTAAAATACTTCAAATAATGAATATAGGATAGAAAAATTAATTCAATTCAGTTCTCTTTCAAAAAGAATTTTTATCTTGCATAAAAAAGAGCTATATTCCTTCCCCTCTGACTTTTACTTGAAACACTCTCTATATGTGAAAACAAAATAAAAAATAGTATTTTCTGACATCCTGACAGCAGTAGAGTGGCATCTCTCTACTGCTATTTGTAGAGGTATCTTAAGTATTCAGCTCATTTATTTTTATCATGTTCCTTGATCCTTAAAGTGTTACTAAATTTTAGAAAATATGCTGAGAGTTAAAAGCAGATGTGTCCCAGCCAACATTTCACACACCTTATGGAATTTGCTTGCCTGAAGCTCTGCTCCTGCAGGTCCATCAGGGGGTCCAACCCACTCACCAAACACAAAGCTGCACAAACAAACTGAAATGCTCAGCAACTCCTACCAGGACATTTGCTCTCCAAGACTACTCAGAAGACACCCATGAACAATGGATAAAATTACATAAAATTACAAGGAGATTTAATGCTGTTCTCTATCTGTATGAAATGGCAACAGAATTTTAAAAAGAAAAACTGAAGTCAGGAATTCCTGTATTGGCAAAGGAAATATAAGGAAGTACCTAGCCCACAAATTAAGACAAGACACTGAATTTGCAGCATGCATTTTTTCCACTCCACACTTCAGGCCCTGATACCAACATTTGTTTCACACTAGCAGATTCTATGAAACACATTCCCATTTAAAATAGCACAATCCCATGTGTCTGGTCCTTCTTGCTATTCATACCATTTATGTTTTTACCGATGTACAGTAAAAATCAGATAAATATTAGTTCTATTTGGTAGTGCCTGGGAAGATGCCTGGTGAACATATCAACAAGACCAAAAACATTAAACAAAAAAACAGAAGTAACTTTAAAAAATATTTGATAAGCTCTTCAGATTAATATAGTGTTTATCATTCTAGCATTAGTATAGGTATGTTCCATCCCCTATCTTCAAGTTTGAAACAAAGCAAGGTTAATTATGAGAAGAACTGTAACAAAGTAATTAGATTATCATGTAATTTTTTTTTAGGGAAATAAATCTTTATAAAAATCCTAGAGGCTAAGCACGGCCTCAGGAGATGGGAGTGGAGCTGTTAGGAGGCCTTAACTATTATGTCAATTTATCTGCATCCAGCTGTGGTCATTGAACAATGATTAAAAAGGAAAATTGCCCAGCAGATATTTCCTGGCTATGGAAATCAATACAGGGAGCTGGCAGGCTGTGAGGCACCAAGCAGCAGGGCCAGGCCATCCTGAGCACAGTGGTGTGAACAGGGGCTGTGTGTGCCTCATGAGCTGTGGGGCACCCGAGCACTGCCCCTGCAGCTCTCCTGGCCATCACCCAGGGCCAGCGAGGGAGCAGGGCTGCAGCCCAGAGCTGCCAGGAGAAGCCAGCCATTCTCCAGGTCCCACTGAAAACGAGGAACGAGTGAGAAAACAGCAGACAGCAGGCTGGAAAGGAGATGAAAGCAAGGGCCTTTCACAGGACTCTTTAAAAGCCTCACCTCGGCACCCTTTGGGCTCCTCACCACACTTCAGACTGCTTTCCTTTTCAAATAATTAACCCTCATTTCTCTGACATCACCACACTTCAGACTGCTTCCCTTTTCACATAACCCTCCTTTCTGTGACATCCCTTTTGCAAACTGGAGTCTGGAGTTTGGGGTTTGCCCTGCTGTGAATTCCTACAGCCTGGCACAAATGGCAGCTGGCCAGAGGTTCCATTCCCATGCAGCTTACACTGACAGGAAGTGCTCCAGCAGCACTGAACGACACAAGCTCACAAGGCATTTTCTCCAGCCTATTCCTGTAGCAGGCACCTGAAATAACACCCAGCAGCTCTGGGATGGCTGCTCCAGCCCAGGGACAAGCCTTGCAACATGCACCCACAGCACTCCCTGCAGCTCCCCAGAGGGACAGAGGGGTCAGGACAGCCACCTCTCACTGAAATGCTGTGCTTAATTTCATTTAAAGTGTTTCATATGGCAATCCAGTCTGACTGAAGCGGGTAATTAATTTAAGCTGTTAATGATGTCACTTCAATCTGAGCTCTGAATGCAGTACTCTCTATCTGTCTCATGCTTGTCCAAACCTGGAGCACCCGTTTTAGGCACCCATGCTTTCAAAGAGTTTGGAGGAAAAAAAAAAAAAAAACACTCTGAACTTGGCAGAGCAGTGTGATATGTGTGGCTGGTTCACTTAGTGACAGTAATCAAGTTCTTTATGGGAATTCTTAAACATTAGGCTTCTTTTGTTTTTTTCCCCCAATTCTCTTATGAGGAAGAAGTGCTTTGGAGAAAAAGCATTTGAAGATGCTAACTGCTGCAGCCTTAGTAAAGTTTAATTTGATCCAATACTGTTAGCACTATTGGCATGAACAAAGGAAAGTACACAGCCACAGCTAAATGCACCATTTGGGAGTCGTATGCTGCGAGAGGAAAGTTTCAGCCTAGCAAAACAGAAAGGCTGATCTCAGAGGCCCTAAAAGATATGAGACACTGCATGGGCAGTTATGAGTTAATGACAGTTGTGACAGTTTCTATGAGATCGCCTGAAATACCAGAATTTTTGTCTGTGGCCAGCTATACTGTACTGGATGAAGTAACTGAAGCTTAACAATTTCCCTACAAAATTAGCTAGCACTAACAGGATAGCACTGCAACCTGGGCTTTTCCAAATGAAAGCACTGGATAGGAAGAAACACCTTTTGCCTCGTGAGGCTATAAAAAGTACTGGGAAACCCAAATCTAGAAGTGTTTACAAAGTGGTAATGGATGGTAGTGACAATACTCACCAAAGCAGAAAACAAGGTATTAACAGATCAACCCTCAGAGGAAAAAAGGGACATGTGTACAAGCAGGAGTGCTGTTACCTGAGGACTAAGGGAGGAGGTGGCTGTGCAAACCAAAGTACAAGATGGGAGCAGCATGATTTATGTTTTCTGTAGTGACAGTAATAACAGCTGTATCAATGGCTGGTTTTTAGTTACTGCAGATAAACTACTTCTATCACTCTCAGTTAGGAAAATTCTGCAAGTCTTTTAAAATTGCCTGACCATTAATCCTGTCTTCACTGCTAGGTTAAAACATCACAAATAACAACCCTGAGCAGAACTTTTTCATCCAAAACTCTTAATTTCCATTTCTGAGGCAGACGGAACAGAGGAGTCATTTGTCTACTCCTATTTAGTGAGCCAGGATCGTGCTCATAGGGAACTACAGGAAATTCAGGCTCCTAAAAGCCATACAGACAGTGCACAGCTGAGCAGAGGGTGGGGATGCAGCTGAGGCAGACACAAAGGAAGGTGCCATGCCCTGAAAGTGATAGCTGATTGTTACCTGCTGCTGTCCTGGAAGCTCCTGTGTGGCCATGGAGCA
>VXBI01011325.1:0-29332 GCA_013397375.1 Toxostoma redivivum
GGGCCAGCACTGTCGGAAACCGCGGTGGGACGGGCGGCGAGAGGCGCGCTGGGCACGGGGGGACAGAACCGGGACGGCGAGAGGCGCGGGAACCGCTGCCGGGGGCGCGGTAAAGGGGCCTCAGCGAACGGGACGGGCAGGGGCGCGAGCCCGGGAGCGCCGAGCCGGAGGACAGCGGGTTCCCGGCACGGCCCCGCGCTGTTGGGCGGTTCTCGAAGCCTCGCCGCTTTTCTCTTGCCCGACGGCTACAGCCGAGATACCTCCCGGACGGTTTGCAGATGCGTCGGTTTCCCGGTGGCCGCTCGAAAGCTGCCCCGCCGGACGATCCGCGGCCCCAGCCCGACTCAGGGGCACTGAGTAAACGCCGCTGCGCTAGTGCTCCGCGGGACACTCGCCCTGCGCCCGATTACCTCCAAAGGCATTCACAAACCAGGTGCTTCTGGGCAGGATAGACGCAGGAGGTGTGTTCAGCCTTTCAGACTTCACAAACCCAAGGAAGCTCTAAGCAATATTTGCGAGGAAGTTTTCCAGTATGTTGCTTTAGGACAAAGCCAGTGAGAAGAGCTGATTCTGTGACCCTGTACTCCACAGTGCCAGTGGGGCTGGTGGGGGGATAGCAGGCAGGGCATGGCTTCATGGGGGATGCACAAAATGTTTCTGGAGGTGAGGCAGGGAGCCAAATCCCACACATCACTTTTTACTTGGCTTGGTGGAAAATGTGGACCCGCCACAGGACCAACCATGTAACAGCATCACGTCTCCTGCTTCGATCTTTTCCCTGATTTTGTCTTTCTGTCATTTTATCACTTTTCACACTAGTACTTCCCAGTTCCTCTGAGGCACCAGCTACCTTTTGTCCCAGCTTGTTTGCATGACAAACCCAGTAACAGCCAGAGTGGCTTTCAGTCTACACTTAGTTTTGAAGATGCTTCTATTTGAAACCTGCGGAGAGTGTATGTGAAAGAAAAACACCACAGTTGCCTCTTGTTCTTCCATTTATATTAGCTAATCTAATAAGTATGACCTCTCTCAATAAATCTGCACGTTTTTATTCCCCTTCTGCCCCAACAGACTCCATATCATGTAGATTTTTTCAGAGGAATCACTTCAAAGATTGGCAGTGCTTGCTTCTGCCGGTGTCCACACCTTTTGCAGGTTTGTGTTCTGATGTCCCAAAATTGATTTCATGTAGGACTGCACGGCTTTTCCTAGCTCCAGGTGAGGTTTGCCTTCACTAACTGCTTGGGGGGTGGTTTGAGGCCGAAACAACTCAGACATCCATTTGCACAGAGGGAAGAAGCCAACAGAAGAGAAAAGAAAAGGTTAGTGTGGCTTTTGTGGACACTATAAAAAGCCAGTCAATACCATTGTAGGGACATTGGAGGGTACTCAAAGCAATCAGCCAGGGGCCATTGTGTTCCTTTAATCTACATGTGTGTTTCTCAGGAACTCTATTAGTGAAGATGAATGAACTGTGCAATGTCCCTAATTTCTTCTAATTTGAAGCTAGGGGTTTACAGCACTCAAAACCAGCTCAAAACACACCTGTCCCTCCAGAAGTCCTGGGTAAAAACGGGAATCAGTTTTGCTTGTTGTAGCTAAGAAAGATAGGAATGTGAGACGAAGGAACAAAAACCCTTTAGCCAGTGCCATAAAGGGCATTGGATCCTAGCAGAGATGCTGCTTTGGAGGTACCTGTCAAAGTTGTCAGTTACAGGGTCAATACTCGATTTTTTTGCTGTTAATCACAATATGAAGGCAGCAAAAAAGCCTTCCAGCTCTGAGGTAGGGTGCTTGGGTCCCACACAGGACACAAGAGACCTTCCTGGCAGAGAAGCCTCCTTTCTTCAGCAGTAGAATACTCCACTCGTATTTTCCTTACGGAGCTACATTTGTCACTGTAGCATCCTTCTTGCAAGCAAGTGGAATTGTTGAAAGAGGAAGCCACTCCTTTGATCCCAATTTGAAAAAAATCTGGAAAAAACCCCATAACCCTGGAGCAGAGCAGAGAAAGCTTTGATTCTTCCAGCTCTAGACTCTCATTTCTCTCTTGCCATGCTTCAGGCACAGACTGTGTGACATGCATGAGGCATTACAGTGCTTCAGGGACAGAAGAAGTCTAACGGTTCTTCTGATTACACAGAAGGTCTAGTTAGGCAAAGAACGATAACTGAACATTTCCCTTTGGGTCTGATGTCCTGGCTGTCAGTTGAATCTCTTGCAGCCCTCTAGGATATGAATGGTATTAGTATGAAGCCTCAGAAACTGATCCTGTGGTACATCACAGCTTTGCAAAGACCATTGACGTTTGGGAACTTATGGGGGAAACCAGAATCAAATTTGAGAGTATCCATTAGGGGATGAAACAGGCAGGGTTTGCTACTTGCCTTTCCAAGGGATAACCCTATTCCATCACCTTTTTTATTCTTTTGCAATGCATTATTAAAATTTCTGTGGAAGATATGCTTGAAAAGTAGCAAAAGTTCTCACGATGGACAGTCTGTAAAGTGCTGCCTGCTGTACCTCCTTCCTATGCATGTATAGTGAAGACTAAAGGGAAATAGTCTTCATCCTGTAGTCGCTGTTGAGACATCGCATGGGACATGGTTTCACACAATGAATTCAGCATCATAAAATGCCACAGATTCCTCCTTCCTTTTCTCCTGCCTTTTCTTTATGTCCAGGTGAAATAATTACTGCCCTGCAGAGCAGAGATTTGAAGCTGAAGTCACACTGCAGGAGAGACACCACTCTCCAGAACAAAGATGTGCAGCAGGGAGGACCTCCCTGAAGGATAAAGGGGGCTTCCAAGGTCAGACTGCAAATCAATAGGAGGGAAGCAAGGAAAAGGAAGAAATATTCACCTAGAGGGCACCTGTAGCCTCCTGCAGTTTGTATGCTCTGTAGCATCCAGTAGATTGTTAAAAACAACCAAAAAAAGGCTTTTTTTTCCTCTCCCAAAATTCCTAAGGATGCAGTTTCAGAACCTTGAAAGCATAATGCATGAGGAAGCTGCTGCCTCCTCCTGTCACTGCATTGCTCACACCTTCCTTGTTTTTCTGCTGAGACTTTGCTTGATCTGCCCAGGAGAATCAGCTGTGTTTTCTCCACTTCCCAGGGTCCTGTCTGGCACCCAGGAATTGCACAGAGGTCTTGCTGTCCTACTGTCTGTCAGGGCTGTGGGAACGGAATAGACTCTGGGAGCCAGGCACTGTTTCTGTGGGAGCACCACAGGCTGGGAGTGAGGGCGCTGGCATTTAGGCTCGCCGTGCTCAGAGGGAGGGAGGGGAGGTTCATGCTATAAGGCTATATTAATGCAATCCTTCTTGTTTTCCAATTAGCCTAATTGAATTCGGATTGCTTAAAAGTGGGCACTAGAGACATTTATCTTGATGGGATGATGGTCTTGAGCTCCAGCGATCCTATTAACTCTAAGAACCCAAATCCCAGGTAGAGCCCATCCAGCAGTGGCTGCCACGTGACCTAACCCTTTAATCTGCCCCTGACAAAGACACACGGACACACAGACATTTCCCTGTCCATTCTCACATGTGCAGAGCTGCATGCACACACGTACATGTGCATTTGTGCAGAGATGTGGACACACACATTTCCAGACACACATAGCAGCACATGTGCACGTGAACACACACGCAGCGGCTCCTCTGTGACCTACCCCCAGGGCTAAGCACCTTGAGAGCTGCATGTACCTGGCATGGCCCCACCACCTCCTCCTCAAGTGCCTCCCCAGGCTTGTGGCTGGTGGCTGAAGATGGGAAAAGCCGGTGCTGGAGGGATGAGCCCTGCAGGTGCTGCCAGGAGCAGGCAGCCACCTCCAGCAAACTGAAGATCGGGCTCCTGCTGAGGGCAGCACAGATTTACCACCCTGCCCTGGCTCTGCCACTCCAGACTGAATGTGGGAGCTCTGGTCTAACAGTGCTGCCTAAGACAGGTCACTCCCTTGCCAGCAGCATTTCAATGGGGCTCCCATCCTGTGCCAGTCCTAAGCCACCTCTCAGTCCTGCTTGTCTCTGCCAGCCTTGACATGTTTTTGGAATCTCATTAATCATTTGTTTGGTGATTCTGACTTTCTTCTTTGACCCTTTAAACTGTGAAAATGCTGATCCTATATGTGCTGACAAATTTAATTAGATCCTTTAAAGCACCAGATGCTTTCAGTAAGATTTTCGGGATGTTCCAGGCTCATTTTAATTCAAAGGGCAAAACCCTTAGGCTTGTTTGTTTTGGTGTTTTATAGATAGGACAATTCAGTCTGTAAAGAAGCACAGCAGTGTGGATACACCACCTGTATTTCTACCAGTGCAGAGGGAAATGCAAACCTCAGACTGGTTGAGCTGAGCTGGTGACTATTTTATCTACTTGATGTAAAGACCTCCTAAAAGACCCCTCTTGTCTTTCCACATAGATAATTAGATTCTGTGGTGCCATGTGAGAGCAGAATCCCAAGAAGAATAAATCAGATAAGAAGTCTTGGTAGGTTTAGGCAAAATAGCTCTGATGCTTGAGGGACCTGCTGAAGATAGGTTTTCTTCTTCACTGAGGAAATTACCTGTTGGATGAGAGACATTTAATGCACTAGGACATCCTCTGGAAAAAGCAAGGAGCCTCAGAACTTGTCAACTTGGGTTTCTTAGGTAAGAAAGAGATGAGCAAAAAGAAAATGCCTATTTTCTTAATGCTACAATGGGGAAAATATTGGATAACAGGTTTTCAAGCAAGTCTGTTCAGTTTATATTTGAAGAGTGATCGATGAAAGAACTTTCTCAAGCTCTATTTGTAGGAAGGAATCTCAGCTTCCTTTTACTGTTAGCAAACTGGCTGTGTTCAGGGAAACTAGAAACTACCTGTGAGAACATTTAACATATGGTTGGGAGGAGTGATTTTAGAAAGTGCTTGTGTGCTCAGCAGAAACATTTGGGGAAAACTGGCAATCAACTTGAAATGTGACAAAGGATTCTAGTAAAAAAATAGGTAAAAAGACATACAAATAAATGTATTTGCCAAATAAATGTAATTTGCCTTAATCTCACATGATCCATGTGTGAGTAACACACAGAGCTGTATGCTGGCCTCTCTGTTTTTTTGCAGACATGGAGTCAGGCACCTCTGTGACTGTCAGTGGTAATGAGGTTTTTAAAGGCAGCAGCTTTTCTCTTGCCTTTTTCTGTATCTCAGTGTCTGTGCCAGCACACCAGGAGGTGGTAGAGAGACTTCCTCTTGCCACCTTGGCACCCAGCAGCTGTTGGAGCAGGAGGGAGGGGAACTGTTGTCCCTTGCCTTTGTCTCTACCTCACTGCAGAGGTGACTTTGCCAAAAAGAGAATTTGGCCTCCTTTTGAAGTGACACAGCCCACATCCTCCCTGGGCTGCTGTGTCTGTCTGCCCCTTGTCACTGTCCCTGTGGAGCTGTGGGTGGCTGCTGGCTCCTCTGCAGGGACAGGGACCGTCCCAGGCAAGTGTGGGAAGATGCTCTGTGCCACTCAGGCTTGGTGGGCTGCCTGCTGCAATCATTGCTTTACCTGTGGAACCTGTGTTATCCAGACTTTTCCCGTACCTCTTCCTGAGGACAGATCCTCCCTGGTGGTGGTGGGACCTTCCAGGATCCACGGGATGACCTAACTTGTCTCCACAAAGCTCTCTAACTCCCTGGGCCTTGGCAGAGCCCCCACTGCCCTGGGGGGCTGAAGGACATCACCCAAAGCAGGCAAAGGGGGCTCAGCACAGAGAGGTTTTACTGCAAATGTCAATATCTGAACACTGTGTTTGCCTCAAGTGTTTGAAACACACACATTTTTATAAGAAATATACATGTTTATTTCTGAAAGCAGGATTAAATGAGCAGTTACATCTATCTGTCCAGTTTATACTGAGCAGTTACCATCTGTCATGTATCAGAAGTACAATTTTGTTCAAACATACACATTTAATAGCATTTCAATCATGTGGAAAAAATGGAAAAAGGCACATTTTTTCCCCAATATTAACTTATTTAAAACAATTTTTTCCATGGGGGAAAAAGTTTTGTTCAAAACTGAGGATCAGTTCTAATTTCCTTCTAGGCAGTCCCAGCAGGTAAATTTTTACTCTCCCCTCAGGGTTTTAAGTCTCTCTCTCATCACTGTTCTATATTTACACTGAATGCTATAGAGCTACATGCTCTCCCTCTGCAGCCCCAGCAACACCAGACTGAGGTTACAGCCCTTGGGCAGTGGTGGCTCTTCTACATCACAGAACATTTCTGCTCAGCTGCCTGTTTCATCTCAGTGAAGGTGGCTTGTGCCTTTTCTTTGATGGCATCCATGTCCATATTCTGGATGTTCTGCAGCTGGCCCAGGATAGAGTCCTTGTCCTCTTCCTCCTCCTGATCTTCTGCCACCATCTTCTGAAGGTCTTCTGGCAACCCTACGTCATCTCCAGCCATCTGTATTTGATTCTCATCCAATTCACTCTAAAGCAGGAAACAAAACCAGTAGATGAGAGTATTTCTGCTCTCCCAGGATCTGCCAATGAGCCTCTTGTTTTGCTCTTTTCTTGGTTTTTAGAGAGAGCCTAAACAGATGCATAGATATTCCAGTCAAATTTTCTGGGTGCAACTTGTGAATTCAGGGCCTCAATCAGCCTCCATGAAAATTTTAAGATTTTTTGGGCAATGTCAAATATATTTCTTTGAGGGGCTTCAGCACCCTGAAGCCCTCAATGTCACTTGCCATTTTAGAAATCTTTGCCATGCTTCAAGTTATTTGTATCCCCCAAAACCATGCTGCAGGACACTATTGAACCTGTCAGCTGCTATACTGTGCCTGTCAGCTTCTGGTCAATGAAACAGTTAGAACACATGCAGCACCATTTCCTTGTTCAATTGTTGGGGGGAATGGGAATTTTTAGGTATCAGCACTAAACTGAAGCCTTCTGGAAGAAAGATGCATTAAACTTCAGAATGAATTCCTGGAAAAAGGGTCCCCCATCTTCCCAAACTCTGTCTAAACTCTGTCTAGGTCTTTGGTTGGCCTCTCTGAGTTGTGATGAAGAGCAGGGGCTGCAGTGCTGGTGAGTGGGGTAATAGGAGAATTTGGGCAACAAAAGAGAGGAGGGAGGTTGGTTGTGAGTGAGAAAGCAAAAGGAGACAGGAGAAGAAACTGGTTAAGCAATTAAAAGGGCTGAGATGCAGTAAGGGCTACACACACTTGCTTCCTGCCTGCCCACTGAAACACTCCATCAGTGGGATTATGTCAATTTTTCAAACAATGGTGATTTTGTTCACATTTTCTGGTGGATTCTGATGGATCCAGAGCTCAGAAGAACAGGATATTTTGACACAGTTCACACATCAAAGATAAGCATTAATGCCTCATTACATCTCCAAAATTAAGCATGACAGCAGCAAAGGCCTGATATGAATAAGCAGCAATGCTATCAGCAGGAGGTGTTTTTTAGAGTGAGGGGTCTGGGTTTTGCATGAATGAAAGGATAAATGAATGCAAGGACATATATGAGCAATGTCTGTTGTTGCAGGCCCTAGCAAGGACAGACAGGTTGGGGGTGCTGCATAACCGCTATTTATGATTCCATATTTCCACACTTTATGTTTGCACTTTCCTTTCATCTGATTTTTCCCCACATCTCCTGTGAAATTGTGGAGAGCTCTACCAGGATTGTTACTGCTATGTGGATAAAATGGGTGAGGACATCTCTTCACCTTTTGGGTTAAGAGTTGCTGCAGTCAGCTCTGTGGGAGCTAGAAACAATCTCCCAAACAGAAAAGGTATTTTTTTATTGATTGAATAGCAGAAAAAATTGTGTTAAGCTTTTATTCACAACTGATGGCTATTAGAGGAGTTAGCCCTTTTGAAATCCTCGTCAGTAGCAGTAGAGGATGATAAAAAATGTTAATTACTGAAAAAGTGCCTCTAATCAGAGAATCACACATGTTTTTTCCTTTAGAATGATTTCTAATTTAAGGAATCATCACTGCATGCTACTGTAGAGATTCACCTCTTTGGCAATGTGAACAATTGTCTGGCATGTTCTTGCACCAAAGCCCACTGTCCTATGGAAGTCTGGGATATGATGTGCAACAGTTTGGGGCTTCAAAGTGTTCTCTGACCAAAAAAGAATATACTGAGATACAGTCTAAAGCAGTACAGTCCTGCCCAAGCCACCTGTCTCTACCCACTGGCATTTAGCTTTGACAGACCTAAAATGAGCCCAAAAGGGATTGCTCAACAAGAAGCAAAGAAGCACATGTATGGCCTCTTCTCCTCCTTCTAAAATTTGAACGTTTGGTGCTTGTTTACTTTTATTTGAAATGGAAAAGTGAACACAGAAGCAACATCTATTCTACTAAATTAAATGTGCCTGGCACTAGTCTTGCCCCAAGGCCAGCTGGCCTGGAAAAACCCACTGGGATGCTATTGAACTCTGCTGCCCTACCAAACAGGGTGGTCCCAGCTAACAGCCCATTGGGAATGCCTGTCCTAACTCCCAAACTGGCCGTGGGAACTGCCTGGGAGAGTGCCCAGGCCAAAACTGGGTCAGACATTATTCTGACAATCCAACAGCACAGGGGGTAGAGTCCGTGTGCATGGTAATATTTTTTGACCCTGATTATGCATTTGATGTAGTCAGTCCCAGATCTGTTTTGCTATAGATGCAATAGAGTTCTTTACATTTACAATGATACGCAGGTAGGTGTGAGCAGAAAACTGTCTAAATATCTGCTTTGTTACAATTTGATGGTAAAGTCCTCTGCCCAAATTAAGGTGCAAAGATCCAGTTCAAGGATACCAACTTTATTTTGTAGCATTAAGTGTGTACAGAAATGTGAAAAAAGATCAATTAGAGAGAGGGAGGAGGATTAAGATAGTGCAAGCAGGAGATGGTCACCATCTGATGTCACAGGAGAAATTCCTTCTCTGGCTCCCACAGGTAAAGGATCCACATTAAACATTAGACAGCTCTATGTCTGCCGGCAGGAAAAGCAACCTCCCTCAGAGAGAGACAGCTTCTTTCATCAGAACTTTTGTTAAGCTCCCTCAAAGGGAGACGACGCCCTCCAGGCAGGGAGGAGAACAAGGAAAGTTTGGTATTGCTGGTTAAATGGCACTTTCCTTCTCTGAACAATGAGGTTATAGTCTTCTGTGCAACTTCAGGAGCAAAGAAGACCAAATGCTGGTTCGACACTGCTTATATGAAGTCTGCTGGTAAACAGAAAAGATGAAGCTCACAGACTAATCCACAGGGGAACCACTCTTGTACTGCTTTCCTTATGCCGAACTTACCCTGTCATAACATTTGTCTGTGCTGATGTGCAGAGATCCTTAGGAGCTAACTCCAGACCTTATCGTGTGATTCATCCCCTATAACGCATCAGTAACATGCAAAATCAGAGTTCACCTTGCCTTGACCTGCAGGTGGGACTTAAATTAGAACATAGCAGCACCATTGTCCTTATGCCCCTGGAAGGGCTGCAAGTACCTCACGAGTAGGTACGAGGAGCCAAGTGTCAGAGGCAGCAGCCTTCCTCCCCAGAAACACCCTCAGAGGATCCAAAGATCACAGCCTGGAGCACAGAGCTGGTGAGTGGAGACTGCTCCTTCCTGACATCTGCACTGGGACTCCGTTTTTCCACAGCACACCATCAGCTCATGCCCCTGTGTTTAGACCTTGCAGAAATTCATTACTGAATCCCAGTTAAGGAAAAACGCAGCAAGTGGATAAGAGAGTTTGGTGAGTTTTTTTAAACTCAATATTATTATTAAAATATTAATGTCTGTATTAATATAATATTTTTAAATGTTTTTCATGAATGTGATGCACTGAATACACCAAAGATGAAAAAGTTGTCCACAGATCAAATGTCTCATGGCTAAAAACATCTTTCTGATGACAAACCTAAGTTGACAACTCTGTTAATAGGATCAGGTTCATTAAGGGTCTACTTTCTTTCATAAATCTGGCCCAGATAGCATGGAGCTTTAGATTTTACATGGCAAAGGGGGCCCTGCTTAGTCCTGAATTTCATGCTTATACTTAAAATGCTTGCTAGTGATTGATACTGGTAATATTCAGTATTTCTAGCCCATATTAGGCTACCTGAAATTATTTTCAATTTTTAAACTATTTAATGCATTATCACAAGTCTGAGAGCATTTTGCTGCCAGAGTTTTCTATCAAAGCATTGATTTTTTTTTTTCAGGGACATAAAGCGTGCATGTAATAATTTAATTTTCTTCCTGCTATAACATGTTTTCCCAAGGGCTGGTGAAAACCAAGAAATGCTACATAGGGAGAAACAAAGGCAGAAAAATGTACCCTGCAATATTTTTTTCTGGCTTAGAGCTACTCTCCTGCCTTGAAGACAAGTCTTTTATTGTTATTACTGAAATATGGCCCCAAAGAGCACTTAGTACATGCCAAAGCCAAGATCCTACTGGTGATGGATTAGATCACCACTGCACACTCGTGTGTCTAAGAGGTGCTCAGCCAAGGGGGACTGGTGACCTGGACATGCTCTTGAGCTGAAAAATGCACTACAGGTGGGAGAATTTGAAAACCAGAGACACCCAGCTCCACTGATGTTGAGACCTGGGCACTCAAGTGTCTTGGAGCTGAAAGCTCTGGTGAGAAGCTGCTCAGGAGCTGTCTCAGCAATGCCTCTGAAAGGAAAGCAATGCCTAATGATATTTTACTCCTCAGCTGCTAATTAAAATGCTGGTGTTTAGAGACTTAGGCCTCCAATCCAATCAATCACTTAAAATCTTGGACTTAATTTTTTTGCATAATTAATCTTTCTGTAATTAAACTCGCCTTCAGGTGATGTTGTCTAGCTACAGCACCAGAGGAAGCAGGCTCTTAGGGGTGGAATATATCCTACCTGAGTTCAGCTGTCACCTGGCCTCCCTCTGGGAGAGACATAGCCACTGGGAGGTGAGCCAACTCCACCTTAAACACTTATTAAAAGTCTACATGAGGCTACAAGTGCTGGTCTCTTTCTGTTGATGATGAGTGCCTAAATGACTTGTTTGGATGAAGCACTACATTTTTTATCAGTTAAATTTACAGCAGATGGATTCTTTACCTTCCTCCATTTCAATTCCTCAAAAAGCACTGGAAAGTACTGATCAGAAAATGAGTGGTAATGACTCAGTGCTGGCAGGTGAGTAATACAAATAAGTCTCAAATTGCTAAGAACCACCACACATATTCTCGAGGGGTATAAATGAAATATGCCAATGTCTTCCCACTAGTGACAGGTCAGAGCAAATGTGTGATCTGAACCCCTGGAAAGAGTACTCTGTCCTGTATTCTGCCCATGGCAGAAGCTTACAAAAGAACACAATAATTAAAAAAAAACATTTTAAATAAGTTGCTAGAAGTTTTTGCTTTCAATATATTTGTTTTCCTGGAAATATTTGACAGTGCCAAGATCACTAAAGAAAAAGGAATGGGCAGCTCAAAATTGGTTGAAATTTGATTTCTGGACTAGATGAGCTAATGAGCTACAGGCTTACCTTAGGCAGTCTGTACTTTTCTCTCAGGTGAACCCTCAGAACGGCTCGCTCTGCTTTTTTCTGTGCAAATGCTGCATCTCTTTCCATTCTGGAAATAAGAAAAAATGTTCCTTTGAGATGCTAATAGAAACAATCTTTTGCACTGGACCAGGCTGCAAAAAGCTACACACAGGAGTTATTCCCCAAGATAAGTAACTTGTCCAAAGGTAAAAAAGGAGCAATATCAATAAAGTGATGACAAGGGGCCACACTTCCTATGCTTCTGTCACCTGTGAATTTTCCTGGTCTTTGTGCATTCATTGTTCCACAAGGGCAATGAATTCTAAATCTTCCCTGTATGGAAAAGCACTGACTTCATCTGTGATTTTATAAAACGTTTTCATTAGATTTAAGAACTAGTCTGCACCATTTTTATTTTTAGATTACATATGTATTCATGTGCAAAATGTGGCTCCTCAAAGTTCTTTGGTAACATTTGATAACATTCACCTTTCACCCTCTCTCCCTTGAATTTCTTTTTTCCCTGGTAGCATTTTCATGGAAATTCTACTGCAAAATGGATCTTGTGCTCAGGCTGTTTTGAACCCATAATCAACCAGGCTTTGGGTTGTTCTCAGATTTTAGGTTTGTTTGGGGGGGGGGTTGTTTTTAGAGGGAGAGAAATACAAATACTCATTTTGGAAGCAGAGGAAAAGTAATATTTCATGTTGGAAGTAGCTTTTATGTGCCAAAATACCTATACTGAAACAAGTTCAGCGAGGCAAATTTACTTTTTTGGTCTCCACTCCTGCACAGCTGAACACTGGGCAAAATCCAGGGAGCCCTGAAACAGGAACATTCTCTGCCCATGTCAGTGATTTCTGACATAGAACCACATCTCATCTTTTCTCATGGAGTTTCTAGCTGTCCTCTAGGGGTACTCCTGCCCTGCACCTCAGCAGGGAAAGGACACATGCCCCACCTAACATTATAGAAGTCATTCTTTTCCCAGGCATTTCCCTATGCCAGGAATCCTGTGTTCCTTCTCAGTCTCCATAAAGCAGCTCCCTGCCAGCAGATTTCTCTTTTAAATATCCCTTGACAAAAGGCAGAGCAAAACATTCTGTGCTTTTTTCCAGGCCAAATGACACCTCTTCAGGGCTTCCTGATAGAAATGTCTGATGCTAAATACAGACCTGGATACCTCAAATTCCATCAGTCATTAACCTGGCACCTATAATCATCTTACAAGAAGGATTTACACAATCATTATGTAATTGACCATTAGAGGAACAGATGCATTTGAGATTTAAAAGTCAATCGTTTTATTTATAATTTTGCATGGTTTGAACTCCTACACATGCCAAGTCCTCCATTTGTTTTCATAAAGACAGCAAGTGATAAAGATTGTCTCTTCAGACAAAACTGAGACTTAATTGATTTTAAAGTTCCACTTTATTTAGTAGATTTTAGAAAAAAAAATAAGTATCTTAAACCTTTGCTCAAGATAAATGAGCATCCAGTACTTTTCCAGGTCTGCCATAACCAACGTAGACAACGAAATATTACATATTGAAAGTGTGCTCCACATGGAGTTCTAGAGCCAATCATGTACGTTTGAGAACTAAATGCTGCACTACAGATATCTTGGAAAATTTTTCTAGCTAAAGTAACATCACCTAGGAGTGAGTCCAGCATCTCAAGCTGTGGAGATAGCAGGAAAGCATAGGAGAGAGTTGCAAGATGGGGAGGAGGGGGGGCAGGAAGAGGGAACATAATATTTTATCATTTCCAGTTGGGCAACTTTTATTTTGGAAAGTCTATTTAGCAAAGATTCATCTGCTTAAAAAAAAAATACTGAAGAGCTGCCTGTTTGGCTTTTGCTTGGGTTATTTTTATCTGCACAAGATTACCAAGAATCAGCCCCATATTCATAACAAGGGAACAGGTACTCACTTCTCCTCAACCATTTGCTTTTGATATTCCTCATACTCTTCTCTGGTCATTCCTGCAGCTGCTGCTGGATCAGAAGGAGTGCTTTCCTCTTTGCTTTCTTCTCCTCCACCTCCAAGTCCCAAATTCTTTACCTGGTTGCTCAGCATACTTTTCATTAGAAAGGCCATCTTCTCAAAAAAAAAAAAAAAAAAAGAAGAAGAAAAAAAAGAAAAAAAAAAGGAGGTGTAAGAAAATAACTACAAGAAAGCCAAACAAAAAAGGTTTTCAAACACAACAGTTGAAAGAGAGAGAATTTCTACAGCCACATCAGCTCTTCAAGGGCACAGTGCTGGTGAAACGTGAATGCCAAAACCAGTTTGTCAGCCATAATCTGGATTAAAGAAAGAACTCCTTAATATATAGAGGCAGATGGTTCAGATTACTCAAAAAAAAAATCATTAGATGCAACTACCTACTTTTTCCATTAATACTTTAAGCTAATTGTACACACACAAAAATCAATTATAGTGTGCAATAGCATTTTGACATCTTTAGTCTTGAAGTTTGCTCTCACTTTCACAGTGATCACATCAATCCCTGGATCTGAATTGAAAACCTGCTTGATTTAATAGCCATAGTAAAATAGCAAAATTCACCTACTGAGTGGAAAACCCTCAGATTTGAGATTTGAAAACCTGAATTCTTCATTGAGCAAAAACCTTGTTTCTTTTCATCCATGAATATTTTATCCCACTGGACAGAAATATTTTGTGTGGTTTTTCTTCATCCTCTCTTCAAATGGTTGGTTTATATTGCAGATGAATGAGGTGACACTGCTATGATTACTCTATTTTAAGAAAGTAACCCCAAAGAAAGCAAATCAGATCTTCCTACTGTTCTTTCTTTCTGTCAGCTCTTCCCCAGGCTTTCTCCATCTAGGCAGCTGCTTTGAGGCTGCATTAAACACCTGCTGTTTGTAATCCTGATTACTGATAAAGGATGAAGAAATCTGAATCTGTATGCCATAAAACAGTCGAGATTCCTTTTGGGTGTAGACTGTTTCTCTAGGTCATCATCTTTCAAACCTTTAGTCACATCATGAGCCTCACCAGGTCTACTCAGATGAAGATTTCCAGAATCTGCTACCAAGGTCATAGACTATTTTGGGAAAGAAAATCACCTGCTAAGTTTCCCAAGTTCATGAGTTTGGGTTCTGAGCATTTATCCTACTGCACTGACTGCACATATTTAATGCAACATTCTGGAATTTTGATTATCTAAATGGTTCTCCCAGCACTCTCATAATTTTGATGAGAACTGAGAGATGGGAGGATTGCAGTTTGCCTAATGCCTTAATCTATATTACAGCCTTTCTAATTAAAGCAGACCTATTACTATTTAAAGAAAACAACACAAAACCCCACAAAAAAACCAACCAACCAAAAAAATAAAAAAACCAAAAAACCAAAAAAATACCCCCAACAAAACAAAACAAAGAAACAAACAAAAACCAAACCCCAAAAACAAACAAAACCCCAAAACGAAAACAAAAAACCCAACCAACCAAACAAAAAACCCCACCACAGGACAATCTGAAATCCTGGATTGTTAGTGACTGAACAAGAAACTCTAACTTTCTTTTTAAAACTATCACTCGGAATCATCAATTCCAGGTAACAACTACTTCATCTTTATTTAAAATTCTCCTGGCTGGAGTTTTGCAAACACTGATTTTTCCAGTGTTAGGTCTCAAGGGTTTTCTCCATATGTATGGGAAGTTAAGCTTTGTACTTTACTGAAAAGAAGCTTCCCTGATTTTGCAGTAGGTTTTGATCCCTCTAGAAATGTTTCTAACATAATTTTGTGCCTAAAAGTGACGGTTTCACAGGATTGAGAAAGACAAGGACTAGCCTGGGGAGGGGCTGCTAAGAGGTCTTGCCCTCCAGCTCTCAACCTTGCAGTCAGCAAAAGGCTTTCCCATGTTCATTTTGAGATCAAAGATAACAAAAAGGGCTTTAAAAGTTCCTGGCCCTATTGGCACTGAAGCTGCTGAGAAACACGGGAGAGACTGGTGACAAAAGGCACAACACAGCCAGTACCCCCAGAGTAATTCTGTTTCAGGCAGGTGCTCTATTGAAGTTAAAAAACTTTGTTGACAGGAATCCCAGGCTTCATGAAAACATACAGACAGCAGCTAATTAAGTACTCATGGTGCCACTTCCTTTGCTTTAAAACTGTCTTTTCCTTCTAGCTTCAGTGAAATCAAAATTAAAGGCTCTATTCCTGTTTTAGCTGATGAAAGTGGGTGATATGTAAAAGCCTGTGTTCCATAGCCAAGGAGCACACAGATCTCTAACCCCAGCACAGAATCCAGTCTTGAAACAGGCAAATTGCAGAGGGAGGCCGGCCCAAAAATGCCATCCCCATTCCCCATCTTTTCTGGACTCTGTGTTCCTACCAATCATATAATGCAAAAATACTGAGGTGTTCTTGAAAGAAACAGAATTCTGCCCTCTGCTTCATCCCTCTACCAAGAAGAAGTTGCCTCTTCTAGCAGCTGGACCATCAGAAAGAAGTATCTTAGGGCTTTGTCAGCTTGAATAGATTCAATTCAAGATTCCTCTTCTCCACTTGCTAAAAAACTTGCTCCTGGCTGGGGAAAAATGACAGTCAAAGAGGGAATTCAAACCCAGAATGCCATTAACTCTCCAGTATCAGATAGAACTGAACCCAGGTCTGTAAGTGCTCTGACTCTGAACTGAGGGTAAAGAATGTTTCAAATACACTAGCTTAGATTTCATGGATATGCACCAAATGAAAAGAAAAAGGCTTACTAAAAATATGCACCTTTATTCAAATAAGGTTATCTCTGAACTCCAAGTATCAATTTACATCAGTCAGAAACAAACATGAAACTGTCAGCTGTTTGAATTTAAAATAAATAAAAAAAAAGCAGTAGACATTTTTTGATGTTACAGTAATTGATCCATTGAGAAAGGTCATATTTTCTTCCCACAGAAGTTACAAATCAGAGCAGTTAATTTACAAACCATATTGTGCATTTGACTTGGGAAAGATTCAGGGGCACCGTGTGTTTAATAAACCCCCAGCAGTACAATTCCATTATCTTGTCATTGCCAAATATTTGCACTTATTATCCACAATTCAAATATAACTTGTTCTCCCCAATATTGTCCAACTGCATTCCCTAGCTGTGAAATCTTACTGGATAAGAATCAAACACACTGTTGAAAGAAACCTAACAGGAGGCTACATTGGCTAAAACATATTCTTAAAATCCTAATTTGTTGCTATCACTTCAAGAACACACAGGAAGAAATTTGAGCTGGGCAGTTGGGAGTTTTCTTTTGATTCAATGACTTATGGAAGTTCCAAGGTGAGATGACTGAAATGGATCATGAAGCCAAGTTACCATTTCCTGGTGTTCCTCGTCAGACCTTCTGCTCCCTGCCACACAAGTTTACTCATTGCATGTGGGAGATATGGCTGATCCAGCAGCCTGAGGAGAAAACTGTAGGCTTCAAATTTCCTGCTAGACATCACCCCCAACCTGCTCCTCTTTCTAACCAAACTAACAGAAATATGGGCTGCTCTAGCTTGAAATCAAAGGAATGGGTGGTAAATTCACAGTAACAAAAATCCATTCCAATATCATCTCATTCCAATGGACACATCAGAATTGCTCCTCATTCTGCCAGATGTTTATCAAAATATTTTCTGCATAAGGGGTTTTGCAAAGCCTGCTGTGAGAGAAGGAGTTCTGTTTGGATATTGCACTGATGCAAGAAGGTCTGCAACTGAAACACCACTGTACAATTTCAGAACCAGTTAAGAAAATATATTAAGCTTCACTACAAGAGTCACAGTTGTAATAGCTTAGACTCAAGGCACCTGGAAATATTTGCTGGTGTTGAAAGAACTGAAGAGATAAATTCCAACGTGTTATTCTGCTTTATCTGAAAAGTTGTTTATTCATTGATTAGCCTGAGGCAGTAGTTTATCTCATTAGTACAGCAAAATCTGCTCAAATTTAAAAATCCATCTATAAAGCTATACCACTTGCAGTATCCTCCATACTGCAGATGTATTAATTGGTGTGTAGCCAGTGTCATTTTCTTAGTATAGCACAGACATTCACTTTTTGGACACTGTATTTGAAATAACAAAATATGTTGCATAGATTTATCATTTCTCCAAACTGACAGGCACAATACTGAAGTGTTCTTCATTACAGTGAATTTGGCAGCATGTTGCACTCCAAGGGAGCAGACTGTAGAAATGCAATAGGAGTAGTCATAGTACAGATAATTTTTGCAGGATTCAGACAAACAAATTAATACTTCTAAGTGAAATATCCTGATGCATTTGTGTATTTTACAGAATTTAGGAAACCACAGAAATATTTATTCTAATTCTACATAAAACTCAAAGACAAAGTTACCACAGATATGTAAACAAGACAAAATTAATTAATTTCACATTCCTAAGTCTGTGAAGAAATGGGTTAACACTCAATACCTGCACTTCACAATACTCACCATGTCAAGATTTAAATCAAAGCATCTGTACTTGATACATGAAAGACACAAAGATAGCTTTAGAAAAGTAAAGACAAATTCACACACTAAACATATCCTTGATACAATCAGATTGGAAGATGGATAAAGCAATTATCTCTGCTGGAAAAGTTCTAGAAATCTCCCAAAAAATGACAGACAGACTTGAAACTATGAAAAAAGAAATCAGCCCCACAATACACTTGAAGAAACTACTTTATCACATTTTTTCTCACTGCCCAAAATCAAACTGCAAAACAGGGAGAGAAGCCTTTCTTTGCATGTTCTGTATAATCGGTTTTTTACATCAGGTATCAAGAGTCAGGGTCCTAAAGGCCTGTCTTTGTGTCCTCATATTAAAAACTGTTTAAATAAGAACTAACTAAAATATTCTTATGCTGTTAGAGCCACGTGGTAAACAAATAAAACTTTTATAACAAATTTTTGTCCGCCAAAAAAAACAACAAATCCCACATAATGGTTCTTCGAGGTTTGGGATATTTTACCTTCCTTTCCTTTTAACTGCTATGTCAGGACACTTAGTAGCAAGTTTTCTGTACAAATCCCTCTGCAGTTCACATTCTGAACATACACCAAGCCTGGGTGTTTCAACTCCTCCTCCAGAATCTTAACAACAGTAGAGGAATGGGGAGTTTGCCTTTCAGTATTTATGAAAAAGTCAGCTGAAAATACAGACCTAGATAGGTCCTGCACAGTCTTCCCCCATCCAGCATTTGCTCCCTGTTTTTAGCATCAAGACTTGAAATGAGAACTCATTTTATTTAGCAAAATTCAATAATTTATAATATTGAAGTATATCCAACACTAAAATTTCCCTCGTTTACAGAAGTGTAGAGTTTTCTGTGCATACAGACTGCTGTTATGTACACACAAACGGAATAGGTCATCAAAAGAACTTTTTGGCTGCTGCTTCTTGTTGGCTCCTGAAAGAAAAGGCAGAAAAGAATTCAAGTCTTTTTAATTTAAAACTAGCTAACTGCTTTAAATGTTCATTTATTTGAGGATTAGAAGATTCCATTCCATATCAATAAAGAGTTAGAGAAAATATAAGTCATATCACAGGAAGAGAATGTAATTTTGTCTATTCACAAAGACATGGGGAGCATCACTGTAGTTCCAATTTTGCATCAGACACAAAAGGAAAAAAAAAAAACCAAACAGCCCCACATTCTGGACACAAGCCAGAAACAATGAAGGAACAAGCAAACTGACTTTTAAAATAATCTTGAACATTTTCTGAAGCTTCTTAGCATCTGATAGGCCTAAATATCATATTAGAAAAGGAAACCTATGCAACTAAGCAGGGAAAAAATTGACTTTCAGTGGGATTTCCTTTTCCCTCTGGCACAGATCATTAATTTTCTCAGTGGATTCAGACACTGTGGATCAACCACATCCAGGTGCTGGAATTACAAATGCATCACAAAGAACTGTTTGTCTTGGAAATCACCATTCCAGCTAATGGCAAAAAGACTGCCAAGCATGGAGGGAGTCCTTTTCATCAGTGCAAAGAGAATTTCAACATTATGACATCACAATGAGGGGGAAGAGAACAGAAAGACCATCCCACTTAGCTTAGATGAAAATATAAAAGAAAAAACAAAAAAAGACCCAAACCAACCAACCAAAAAAACAACAACAAAAAAGAGGCAACAGTCAGGTTGAAAATTTATATAGGTCAGGTTCCCACTTGATATGTGGTGGGTGAGCTGAGGTAGAACAAACCAAACTTCATTATGATAATTCAACATTTCCAGTGGGTTCTGGGACAGGAGTAAATTTTGCATTCTTAGAGGTTTTGAAGACCTGACCGGTTTAAATCCCAAGTGACCCTGTCTGAATTTCTGAATTCAGTGTGGACCCCTTTTGGAGCAGAAGATTGAACTGAAGACCTCCTGAGGTCTCTTCCAATCTGAATGACTGCTTGTTTTAACAAGATTAACACAATGATACCCAATGGCATTATCAGTCAGCAGTTCTAAAACCATCTGCCCTGCTGTCTGTAAGCCACACAGGACTTACCTATACATGACATAACCAATGAATAACACTGTTTGCACTGCCACAAATATGAAGAAATGCACTGTAGATAAGCAGGATGGAAATGGTGGCAACTCTGGACACTTTTGTTTCTCATTGGATGGCTAAAAATCAAGAAAAGAGCAAACAAGACATCCCATCAAAAGACTTACAAAACAGGGGCTTTGCAACGTGATGAAAATATCAGAGCACAAGCAGAAAATGGAGAGAAATGACAGTAATCTGAAAAATAATCTTACTACTCATCTCATTCTCCCCTTCCACCTTTGGATTTCTCACACAAATTGCCTAATGTTAAATTGAGGGTTATATGGGAAAGAATACATAAATATGGTAAATCAATCAAGGACCTTCTAAGGATCATAAGCTAATTCAGCTTAATTGCTACCTAGGCTAGACTAAGGTACTCCTGAATGTGAACACTCATGTTTTTGCATTAAGAAGCCTTAAGCAGAGCCTGCCTGAGTTTTCTCCTGATTAAAGCTCTCCCTTGTGTGCAGAAGCACCACAGAATCTCCTCTGTATAGAGCTGTTAAGTAGGGGGACAAACACAAAAAAAAAAAGCCCCCAGAAAACCTAATTGCTTGACCTTGTTTCCACAGGAAATTAGACTAAAAATCATGCTCTTTGTGCAAAACTTCTCATCAAGACCCAGATCATGCAGTTAGGTCAAGGCAGCATAGTTTTAGTGAAGCAGCTTAATGAAGGATTAATTGCTCCCTAAATTGCATGCTGGCTCATCCTAGCTTTTCACTAACAGCCAAAGAAAGCTGAGTTACACATGCTTTACACTCCCAGCACATAAATTACCATGTTGCGTTGTACTAAGTGCTCTATGTCCCTCTTGACTACATGGAGGTGTTCTTTGATGTCATTGAAGTGCTGAGTTGTTTCGTAGGCTCCAGCAGAGCCAGCGTGTTGAGCACCACCGATGGATCTCAGAGCATCAGTCACCGAATTTCTGAAACAAGACAAAGAACAAACCAGCTTTGCTACAAACAGCAGTTATTCTGGACAGCTTTTAGCTCATTACAATTAGGCTGAAATGCACAGTGGCACCAAAAGGCAGCAAATTTTGCTAGCTTTCAAGAACACCACCTCTCAAGAAATAATCCTTTAGTCAAACTATGATTGTTAAAACTAGTTAATTGTGTAGACAGTTGCCATCTGCAGAGTGCTCCATCTCTCAGTCACGCTGAGAATAAGAACTAGCAAATATTCTGTTGCCAGACATCTGCTCTGCCTGCCTGACTGATGAGGGCTAGAGAACAAGAGTTCTGTCTGAGGCGCCTGCCAAGGCTTTAGGATCAGCAGAGTTTAATGCAATCTTTGAAGAAACCCAAAAGCAGTTTGAAAAATAAATAAATAAACAAACAAACAAATAAAAGCTGTCATGTAAGAAATAAAAACAAGGAAGAGGCTTTAGGGATAAGAAAAGATTTAGATACATCCTTGTTTCATGATTACCATTTATATGAGGAACTCAATTCCCATATGCATTGTCATAATACTTAATATTGTGTTATTGTGAATTCATTTTGCTTCTACAACAAATGAAATTAAATCCAGAAAAAGCTGAGGTTTCATAACTAATTTGGTTTGAGGTAAACTAGTCAATGAGCAAAAAAAAAACTTTAATCTCTAATCAATATGTTTATATAATTTTCCCCTACTGTGTTGTTTGTTTTGAGTTGCAAAGAGGATTATTCTACAGCTAAAATATTTATCACATGAATGATAATCTTTTCATTATTAACAGAATAGACAATCAAAATGTATGCCTTTGGATTTCTTTTTAATTTACTTAAAACTTGGCACTTGGTTCAGATGGGAGTGCACTTCAGTGCTTTCATGGAGCACTCCTAGCTCTCTGTAGAGTGGTCAGCAATTTTTCATTTCTCTGGACTTCCAGTTAGTGTCATAATAATATATTTTAGAAGTAAATGTATCACTGGAAGGTTTTACCTTAAATAACCCTACATGAGCACTGCCTAATAACCACTGATAGTAATTCTGTCTTTCCACACACCTCACTGTGTTACAACACAAGTGGGACACTCACTTGGCTCTTCTCCCTCCTAACAGAACCATCTCTACATAATGAACAGAAATCTGCACACCCACCTTCCCCCAGACTGATCCAGTCTTTGCTAAAAGCAAAGTAACTCCCCTTAATAGACACGGGCTGTATCAAATGGAATTTATATTGACTTCTGCATTAATAACACCCTGCTGACAGTTTCTATTGTAGGAACATGCAAGATTCTTTGGTAATCAGGTGATTAAGAAATCCACAGTCTTCCAAGAAAATTACTCGGCCCCTAAGTCCTTTTCCTGAGGGATGACAAGCGATGCACCGAGGGCCTGTTTATTTCTCTCTCTAAATAAAGCATTTCTTTAATCTAAGAAAAGAATTAAGATGCAGTTACGCAAACTCCTGGTAAGTAGTCACTAAAAGGGCAGACTGCCAATGTTAACAAGAAAATCTAATTTGCTTGCAAGGTATAAAGATTTGTCAAGAATATTAACATAAAAGCTTCTGTGGAAGAACAAGTGCAAAAATGGAAGCACACTAATCTTCATTCTACAAAAAACTGACCTACTTAGATAAATCACAAGAGCAGACCTTAAACTAATACAGGGATAGAGGGGGGGAAAAGCACAACTGAAGGAATTGTTTTTCTCTTTTTTTTTTTTTTTAATACAAGGTAAGGAATATTTTAGCTGCTACAAATGAAGGGCTAAACCAGCTTAAAGCCATTCCTGATTAAGACAGCAACAGTAAAACATCTTAAAAGAAGTACTGAGACATCCCCATCAAACACAAGCATCCTCACAAATGTATTTTAGCAGTATAGCACCTTCAAGATAAGGGCTTTACTTCATTGTTTTCAAAGGGGCTGAACTTACCTGTTGAAGTGGAATTTCATTATAAAATAGAGACGCTTTTTAAAAAATTTAATTTTAAAATTTCTTTACTAAGTTAGGGTGCTTAGCAATCCTTGGGGCATGAACTGACTTAATAACAGAAATTAAATATATGCAGGGAGTCTTCACGAAGGAACTGACACAAACATCAAGTTTATGAAACTGCAATAATACACAGGATTTAAACAGAAATCATAAAATTCAAAACACAGCCATAACATTTGTTAGGTGTTTACCTTATTTCCTTTACTTGTCTAATGACCTCTTCTTGGGTTTTCACAACTGCCTCTACCTCTTGCTGGGAAACCTAGTAGGGGCAGGGGGAGGAAAAAGATCAACATATCTTGGAAAAAACAAATGGATCCCACTGCTGAAATCAGGCTGGGCTCTGAATCACCATGAGTTTTATTTACCTGTCCCTGCTGACCTGGAAACCCAGCTCCTCTTTTGGCAATCTCCTCTGTGACTGCAGAGACATATTTCCTCTGCTCATCCAGAATCATGTCCAGCTGCCTGTTAAGCTGCTTGATTTCCAGATGAATTCGATTCTGCCCCTCAAAGATTTGCCTCAGTTCCCGGTCACTGACAGTTTCAAAAACATCATCTGCTGCTAAGAGAAAAGCACAGGGGGCTCTTATGCACGTGCACATTCCTCACAAGTTGCACTGGATCATTCTTCTTGCTCCCTTAACTTCACCATCCCAAAGTCCAAAAGACTCTGTGGCAAAGGGATTATCTCTTATCACAGAAAGGCTGAACTGTATCTCAAAAATGCAGATCAAAATAAGGTACAGGACCTTTAGAACAGCCATAACTTACCACTGAGCAATAAAGATGGCAACCTGAAATTTCACATCTAGATGGCCAAAGTACGTTCCCAGTGTATTTGCAGGCACATACAGCTATTAAAATGCACGGGAGTAACAAATGGCTTCCATCATATTTTCAAATAATCAGGTTCTTTCTTGTCTGTCCAGCATTAAGCAAGCCTTAAAAAGCTTTTCCATGGTAAACACATGTTCCAAGATATGCACTAGCCCACCTTTAAAAAAGTTTTCAATGAATGTGCATAAAGAGACCAAAAAGATGTCCTTCAAATAATGAAAAAGGCCATGTTTTCTTCATCACCACTTTACAGAGGGATGCATGACCTTCACTCCCTTCTGTTGCTCCTAATTTCCACCATGTTTCCAGTCATTAATTTTGTTCTCAGTCCAAGCACCACCAGAGTAACTTTAGAAACAGCAACCACATTACAGTAAAGATTTAAAAATAATGTAAGTAACATCAGTGGGAGCTTAGAAAGATCAGCCAGAGTATCCCTAGCTCTGGACATCCTGGAAAACAAATGTTTTCCTGGACAACTTAAAAACAGCTCAAATAACTTGCCTGGCTGTCCTTGCACATCAGGATGTTCCCTTTGAAATTCTTCCTTCTTCTTATCCAATTCTTGCTGGAAGTGTTCAAACTCTTCTTGATACTTCTCTTTATCTTTCTGAGGGATTTCTGCATCTGGTGTTGGCTTTAAAACATTATTAGAGGGAAGGGCACATGTGAGATTTTTGTCATGTTCTCCCCCCCTCTTAACACAACTGACTGTAGCAAGGCTGTTCAGATTTCAGATGTGAACACGTAACAAAATTACCTAAGCACATTCATACATTTAGCTAAAGTGAAAAACCACACATTCTCATGGAGATCAAATAGAAAATTTTCCCAATAGAAAATTAAAACAAGTTTTACAAGGATAAATGCTGCTTAGCAGTTGTCTTGGTTTAGGGCAGCACAGCAGTATAGAATCATTCTCTAAGTAGGGAAAGTTGAAAGTGAGAACAGATATTTGCCCACTTCCAAAAGAAAATGTACTTTGCACAAGTTTTGTTGCTTCAGTGGTGCTTCCAGAATTCTGGTCTTAAGAATATTAATATTACATTAATAGACAATATTACTGAAACATTACAATATTAATTTAATTTTTCTAAACCAGATAACAGCACAGCTACATGCCAAAACTGTGAAACAGGAATGCCATGTGTGACTCAAGAGGAAATACCATAATCTGGTGCTGCACATAAAATAACATGCACAATAAAATATTTTATTAATCATGCATAAAAATGCTTACTGCTTCCTTCCCAGGCTCAGTCAGCTGGAAGGTCAGAAATGACAATACATCATGGTCATCTGTATTCAACAAACAAAATAAAACCACCTTACAAATGTCTGTAATTCCCAACCCAATCTTCCACTTGCAAAGGATCTTCAAAAAACAGCATCCTCCCAAGAGTCTGTGCAGTGGGGAATCAGACTATACAGGGGCTTTGTCAGGAAAACCCAGAAATTCTTTAACTGGAGTCATATCATAAGCATATCAGTAATTTGGGACTGCAAGAGGATTAATTACATCATCATGGTCAAAAACTGGTATAATGGATCAACACTAGTAGTAAAAACCCAACCATCCAACCAACCTCTCTTGCAAGCCTTGCAAGTTCCCACAGCATTTGCCATAGCTTTCAACATTTCTTACCTGCAAGTCCCCCTGTGGCTGCAGATATTCCAAAGTACCCTTGTGGTGGCAACACCATATCTTCCACTTTGGCACAGAATTCATAGTCCTCTTTATCCGGAGTAAAGCCATTATTAATTAAGACCTAAAAGAACAAGCACGTAGGATTTTAAGCACATTTGTGTTAATTTTGTCATCAGTTTGCAGTAATGCTCACAAAATATAACTTACTGGGTACTCAGCAGCTCATATGGGAAACCAAAAGCTGTTTATTTTCTGAAAGAGACATCTTACCAACATTTTACATAAGCACTCTATTTGCAAAAGTCCACATCCTAAGAAGGTTCTGGGCAACACAGACCTGATCTACACCAGATCTACTGATTCAAAGCTCAGGGAGATTCTCAAAATGCATCCCTGGAGAAAGGGAGAACTGCTAAGCTTAGCAGCAACATCTGGGACAGAGGAGCTCCTAGAGGAGGCATCAGGGCCCAGGTGAAAACAGAGCAGTATTGGAAGCTGAAGTTGAATTCAAGAGTGACAGGCAGCTTTTCCCATTACAACACAGTACAAGGTCTGCCCTCTTCTACATACAGTCATGTTTACTTTTAGAGAAACTTCTACTACAAAATGACAGCTCTGCACTTTACAGCTGCTACCTGTGAACATATGAACAGCACCTTTCCAGAAGGAATCAGAAGCCAACAAACTCACACTCTGTAGTTTTCATAACCTGGCACCACATTAATATTTTTCTCTCCTTACCTAGAAGGAACTCACAATCAGCTGAATAGTATTTAAGAAGTCTTAAAGATTCCTTTATACCAGTGTTTTTTAACCTTTAGTCTTCAAAGCCCTATTATTATTTGGAGGTGAGAAGCCTCAAGTAGAAAATTTAAATTGACTGTTAAATGTTTTAATTTTTTAGCCACATTTCAAGAACCTCTGCTTCAAAAATCAGCAACAAAAGCCTCTGCAACTCTTAGATCAGCTTAAGCAACACCAAGCTCATGAGCTGCTCAGTCACCTGTAGCTTGAACAGATCCTGACTTTGGGACACCTCTCCAGGCAAGTCAAGGAGTGTATTTGCACAACTGCCTCCTAAGTCATATTAGAAAAATCAGCAATACCTGCATTCTAATGCAGCCAAAAGAACCTGTGTAGCATTTAAACACAGCACCTCCTTCCCACCTCTGCTGCCAAGCTCCACATTTCCAACACTGGAGTGGACATATTGGTTGCAACTCTGTGAAAACCCAGTGTCACACATTGAAGAAGCTGAGGAAGACAAGAAATTCAGTTATTTCAGACTTACAGTCAGTATTTTTTGGTAGTATGTGATCTTGACTCGTACAGGATAGGGCTTGTTCCGAAAATCCCTCTGACAGGATGCCAGTGCTTGTGTGGATCCATCACTGTGCAAAGAGAGAACATCAATTAAACTCTGTGTTATGATGAATCAACTGGACCAAAAAAGTGTCCAATGCTCACTAAGCAACCTCATCCCAGTTTTTCAATCTGCAAGCTTTTCCAAGGCAGTTCTGTGCTTGCACTGAGCTTTCTGCAGGGATCTCCAGTACTGCGTGCAGTACACAGGACACAATGCACAGGGAATGCAGCAATGGGGAAATCTGTTTTCTAAGATATAATTTTCAGATATATTCCTGCACCTGGGAACCTAGATGGAAATGAGCTGTAGTGACTGCACCAGTTGAGCTAGACACCCCTTCTCTCTGAAATACAAAAAGGTGTCCATTGTGCTGTTGATAAACAATCAGAAATCAAAATTAAGCCAACTAATTACAATAACAGCAATTAGCTTTCAGTTAATCACTTATGCCAGTTATTAGCTGTTTGTGGAGGATCCTCACAAGAAATAGTCTGTACTGTACCTATATTTCTGAGTTCATCCATCCCAAAGGGCATATGCAACTTAAATATCCACCAGTTGCCAATTTCTCTGCTGTTACTGCCAAAGCTGTGTTTCAACAAATAGAAACCCTCAAATGTAAAGGAAACAACAAAGTTTCATATGAAAGAAGCCTTTATAATGCTTCTCAAAGTTTTATGGAACATTGCATCATTCAAAAGCAAGCATTCAGCAACAACACTGAAAATAAACTTACTTCTGATGGTCATACAGCAGCTTTCCATTGTTGCCTACAACAATCACTCCAGGATTGTTTTTCTAGGAAAAGTAAATGGCACACAAATGGATTAGTTTAATTTGAAGGGAAGTATCAGCAATATCTCAACTCAATCTAAAATGTCTAAGAGTAAGCCAAAGTTGTGCAGGGAAAGCAAAAGCACCAAACCAAACCTACTATGTATTATTTAAGTTTCAGGATCATTCTGGACTGGAAAACTGAGAATTGAAAGCAGCAATTGTTATCCTCATCTGGTACAAAATCTTTGCTGCTGAGCTACTCAAGGCAAATTTCTTCCAACAAAGAGCATCTCTGAAGACACACAAAGAAATTGATGTCTCCAGTATAAGGGAAACTTGTTTTATTTCATCCCTTTTATGTGAAAGAGGGGAAGAGTAGGAAAATAATATCCCGTTTTTTTCCTCAACAGGCAGAAAATCTGTCATCTTTGCTAGAAGAGTTTCCTTCCAACCAACCTTTGCATCATTGTCAAATGAATCAAAGAAAATTCCAACACCATTCCATTTATCAGCTGCCCCAAAAACAGGACCTTCCAAGCCTTGCTCTTCTGTAAACCAAATTGCCTATGAAGGAAGCAAAAAGTCGTAAGTTAAGATACACTTTTAAAGCACATTTATTTTTTCTCAGTTAGATGAAAGTGCTCCTACCAATCCATCAGCCCCGATGCGGCCTCTTCCTGTAACTCGAAAGGTCACTTCCACTTCCCAATATTCAAATATTGATTTGGTTTTTGTCCATACTGAGCCTTTCTGGCTTTTCAAGGAGGTTGTTATACGGATCTGATCTGCACTTGGGATGGCATCTAGAAAGGAAACAAGATGTTCTAACTTTCTGTTTAGCAGTGTAAAAGAACAACAGGCATACATTCAGAGAGAGATTAATTTCCTCGCATTAAACATATTATTTAGGGATTATTTTCTTGAAAAAGCAAGGGCAAAAAACCTCATCTGTAGACTGTCTCCTTCATGTTACTTGTAGCATAATGTCAAGTAAAAACTAAGCAGTAGCAACTAAATTAGAGACTGACAAAAAAAAAAACCACAGCAGAAGTTACTGCAGAGAAACTCTGCGAACGTGGAACTGTAAATGTCAACACCTTTCACAAGGGACGACACTCAGGAGGGGCAACAAGCCTTTGGGAGCACAGCGGAACGCTTAACCAGAGCGCGCAGAAACTGAACAGAAAATGCTGTTCGACCCAGTCCTACTCGCCAAGGCATACTTTGCATTTCGAGCTTTGAGACGATGAAACCCAGCAGTTTTTCCGGCAGCACGGCCCGGACCGCGGAGCAGTGACACATCAGCACCTGCCAGCAGCGCCACGAGTCCCCTGCCCAGGGCCCGCAGGCGCCACACCACGAGGGCCACGGGTGCGAGTCCGGCGGGCCCGGCCACGTCCCCGCCACCGCAGCATCTCCTCTGCGCCTCTGGCGCCACGTGGAGCCCGAGGGGACGGCACGCACGGCCAGCTTCGCCCTGCTTCTCCCCGAGACCCCGCGTCCCCCGGCCGGACACTGCTGCCTCCGCCCGGCCCCGTCACCCCGCCTGGCACTTACTGCCCGTGTGCACCCAGAACGGCACCGTGCCGTCCGCCTGCACCAGGTGCGGCCCCTTGAAGCTGTACTTGTACTCGAAGCGCCGGTGC